>JAOVYW010010506.1:0-32989 GCA_025775045.1 Hiodon tergisus
AATAAAGCACCATTGAATTGAATTGAATTGAATTGAGAGAGAGAGAGAGAGAGAGAGAGAGAGAGAGAGAGAGAGAGGCAGAGAAGCTAATGCCCTTGTCTTGATAACGTTTCTTAATGTGAACTGCTTGTAACTGGAGAGTTCTTTTTCCCCTTAGAAAAAGAAAAAAAAAGACAATTTACATTTATTCATAACCAGTGTGGAGAGCTGGAGTGTGTGTGCACTCCAAAGCTGTAGGATTATTGCATATGTACTCTCTATCTGACTTTTTGCAGATGCTTTGCATTTGGAAGAAAATTGCCCACTGATCAATGTAGAATACATATACAAAAACATACAACGAGAGCACAGGAATAATCCCAGGAGAATGAGATCCAGTGAGCCCCTCCACATCTGCATGTAGTCTGCCATGTGTCCCCATGGCTTATTACTGACACCGCCACATAATTACCCGCATCATTCCACCCCCCCTTCTTCAGATGGTCCGGGGCCTTCCCCGAGTCGAGGGGAGGAGATCTGAACTCATCAGCCAGCCGCGTCCTCTGGGTCCGCCTCCGCTTCTGGTCTCAACATTATGCTGCTGCTCTCAATAGCCTCTGATTGCCGCAGAGATTAGACTGATGGGTGTTCACACGCACGGCCACTACCTGAAACAGCAGAAATTGTGTGTTTGAAATTATGACTGTGGCGCCACCATTCTGCATGATACGTCCTTGTGTAGTTTTTTTCTCCCGTTGCTTTTTTATTAGCAAAAAAGCGAAGGAATCAGGACCAGAGGAAACAACAGATTTAACGACTCAATGGAACGGCACTGTGGTAACGGCACACTGGAAATACGTTTTTACCCCGAGAACCTATTATGGGTCCCAAAATGAAGCGTGTGCTGGCACCAGAGTAATACATTTGTTCTACTCCTAACTTCGATTTAAACGCTTGTGAAGCTTTTTCACACAATGTTCATCGAGTGATGTAAATACCTTCTCCCTTATTATCCACTTGACATTACTAAAGATTACTGACTGTCCATTATGCTTTCTGTATGTTTCAGTTTAATTAAAATCATAACATGGGGGGAGGTATCGCATAAATATTGAAATGAAACTGATACACATCTCAATCCGAGATGTTGGTCCAACATGGTCTAATCTGTAAGCATCAGCCAGGAAAGCACTTATTAAGATTATATGGCCATATGCCATCTTTTATCTCAGCACCAAAGATAGCTAAAGGACAAACTCAAAAGAACTTAAAGTTTTTAAATCCAGATTTTATGTATATTAAGTCTGTATCGATGTATATTGAGTCTGATCCTTGGAAGTAGAACTGTATGTCATCAGCATTGTAACGGAGATTAAAACCCATGTTTACTAATGATATTATCCAGTGGTAAGAAGTACAGATTGAAGAGTAAAGGACCCCAGACTGAACCCTGTGGGACACCGTACCTAACTTTATTTAAATTGTGGAAATATTCATTAATTTGCACAAATTGGAATCTAGGATTATGAAGTGCTCCTCCACCCTAACTGGGGTAACAGAGTGCACCATCACACTAACTGGGGTAACAGAGCGCACCCCCTTAATAACTGAGGTTACAGACTGCACCACCACAGTGTCTGGGGTTACAGAGTGCGCGACCACAGTGTCCGGGGTAACAGAGTGCATCACCGCAGTAACTGGGGTTACTAACTTCACCAACGCAGTAGCTGGGGTATTTTTTTTGGAATCATATGATAAAACTAGCGAGCCACACTTCAGTTGTAGCCTTAAGAAAGATACTTAACCTGAATTTTCCCCGTTATTATCCAGCTCCATAAATGGATAAAACAGTAAGCTCTGTAAATCACAGATAGGGGGATTATATAGGGAATGTAATCTAAGAAAAGCTTAATTCATTAATGGGCGACACCTCTTGGGAGTGTCAAGTACCCAAATTATTTCTCAAATTCATTTTTACAAATCTAAAGAACCAAAGCTAATTAATACCAGGATAGCTTCATGACCCACACACCTTTGACCTTGTTCTACAAATAAGAGCTGTGTCGGACAAATCGTTAGCTCCAAGGAGACTTTGTGTCGCTTGACCTTGGTGAGACAAATTTTAATTTCTCCATATTTTAAATGCCATTGCCTCCAAGCAGTCAACACGCAGCTGCCAGCGGACTACCGGAGGCGAAATGTTCAACAAAAGGCAATCGTTTGGATCGGCAGATCCCTGGGGGGTACGTTGACGAGTTCAGTTAAATATTCACCTCAGAGGAATGCCAACGTCGCAAATAAGTGAAGTGCAGGAACGTTTAAGTTGGCTGTGTAATTTCAAAGGACTGGAATATTGGCCTGAAGTGATCCATTTGCGCTGTGGACAAAGGAATGCCTTACATCAAAAATGTGTACAATGCAAAATACCCATATGCGCCGATAGCAGGAGGCCTGTTTTGTTTGTGAAATTGTTAAGCAGAGGCCGTCAAATGAAACCGCCTCCTCAGTACAAACAGTTATATTTAACATGCACAACTCACATATTTTTGAGGGGTGAAAGTGAAAAAAAGTAACAAAAGAAACCATGAATCTATTTAACAAAAACACCCAGGAAAGGACACCAAAAAAAAAACTCAAACATAACAGCATTGTTTAACAAAAAAATTGGAACTGACAGAAAAAGCAATCATGGCGCATTATGGTGGAGCCAGAGCAAACGCAGCAGTTTAAAGGGATGGTATAAACTAGTAATCAACATATGGTAGTCGGCACTACCACCAGCTCTCATTACTGACCGCAGCGTTTCGACTTAATTTTAACTGTAGTTGTAGTCTATGGGACCGTTATCAGGCAGCGCAGCATGATGTGACATTAGACAAAAACATAGTGTAATCGGCGCTACACTAATCGTGTGGCCTACCGAAGGCAAGTATTTGGCGCTACTCTCAGGCTTCCTTAACATTACAAATTATAAAAACACATTTGGCTTACCATTGGTAGATTTTATGCTTTCTTGCCTTCAAAATTGAGAATTCCACGATAAAGTCTGTGAAGTCCAGTTGGCGAAGCAGGTAATGTTCAATTAACATGATAATTAAGTGATTGAGTCTCTGTTACCCCGTAGTGGACCTAAACCGTTATCGGTTATCGGACCCCAACATGCCGTATCAGAAACAGTAAGTTCGCAGTTCAATTGCTCGCTCTCATTTCTCTCCATCTGCTGCTGTGCACTCGCCGCTCTCTGCTTGCTCCTCTGACTCACGTGGCTCTTCTTCACGTTCTTCTGACACTGACTTTTAAAGAATGTTGTTATTTTTGGTGTACTATTTATAACCTCCTCGGCTTCCGGTAGTTTGAGTTCAGTGATTTTTCTTTTTTTCGCACTGCTCTCGTATTTCCGTGACATTTTTGCCGCTAGCTACTGAGCTTAGTTTATTTTAGTTGAACGACAGTGGGTATAGCTAGCATAAGATTTTTTTATTGAGTCAAATAACTACGGCATGCCAAAAGTACACAATTTTTTGTTTACTTTAGTCCATAACCAACCGTTATCAGTTTGACTTTACGACGTCGGGGCCCTGGGCCCTGCCTTACAGTACACTTTCTTGCTTACAGAGAGAACCGCCGTCACCAGCGTGGCGTCTGAGCATCTGGCCACATCTTGTAACGCAGTGCAGCAACCTGAACTCCATCCTGCCTGCAAGGCACCAGAACAGGGTTGGAAAGGCAGCCAGGTGTCTCGGCATCCCGCTCGCCTGGAACTGAAAGGTGGTCCGTGTAGTACAACCCTCCCAAACTTTGCTACCACTTCCGCTTTAACTTTCGTTAGCATCGGCTGTTGTCACGCGTCTGCATTCTGCCTTCCGATGTATTTGCCTCAAAATCTCAAACTGGGATTACAAAAAAAAAACCCCAGAGATTACAAAAAAAATGTATAAAAGTAAAAAAAAAAAAAATCTGAACTCTACAATAGTCTTTAGTAGCTAAAAAGTGTAATGTTCCAAGTGTAATAATTGTTATTGGCTAAGAAATGAACAGTTCCCGAAGCTAAAGTTTATCAGAGTGGCGATCACATCATATTAAACAGGTTTGCTGACCTCAGTTATTCCACAGTGTATTGACAGAGGCTTCAAACTCGTTAAATTTATCCAGAGCTGATTGTGAAATTAGCAAGACGTTGTCTCTGCTTGCTTTTATCTGGAAAAACTGCATTGAAGATGACAGCGTACAGCATTAAAAACAAGGATTTCGCTCAAATTGGTTTGAAATTGTTGTACCTTGTCCAAGCTGAAGTTTGAAGGGCTTTGATTGATTGGTATTATGCGGTTTAAAGGCATGTGACCTCTGGCTTTTAATTTTTCTCTTACCTGCAGACCACTCGTAGAGGGTAGCGGGGCAGACTGCACACATCACTCGAGCAGCATGCAGGTATACCTGCAGCCTGCACACGGTGCACGCGACTCCATGTGACTGACGTATCCGTTTTTTTATTATTTATCCATCTCCACCTCCAGGCTGCCTCGCTTGTCTCACCCAATGGGCTCATGCAATTTCTACATCCCCCTGTCTCAACACTTAATATCCTGCATGATTGCTGTCTCATCATAGCAGGATCTTGGCGACATGCGGTGACTTATCTGGGTTACATCCAACATATGCTAATTCATCTCTTCCTATTTCGCGGCGCCCCTTTTTTGGGGTCATTTTTCGAAAAGCCCCTTTCTTCTCCCCCCTGTCGGTAGAGTTCGTCCGTCCTGTATCAATGTTGTCAATTTAAGCCTTTTCCATCTCGTTGAAATAGATCTTGATGGACATTTGCTTTTGGTAGAGGTCCGTCTTATTTCGGGCGCAGACTCCCATCCTGTTGGCAGCGAAATGTCGAAATCTCGCCAGCAGGAGCATTTAGAGATTACAAATGAACTGGCACACATTTTAGTGTGTTGTGCATTTTAGCTTCTTGTTACAGGCAGTAAAATATCACCTTGGGAGCTCTCTAAGAACTCATCCAAATGTGACCAAACTATTACTATTTAATTTTAAAGGCTAATCTCGACGATATGATCTGCGCTTTAAACTACTAATAAACTGGTCTGCAAATATTCCTGACCCACTATCAGTTCATGTTATGTTCAGATGGGAAATACATTTTCCCAGAGAATGTCGAATTTCAAACCGAAAAACGGTTATAGTATCAATATTAGCAATTTTTCATCAATAAACAACACATCACCCACTTCAAAGATACGTTGTGCAGAAAACTCAGTCATTAGGAGCCAAAATTAGAGCATTTCCATTTAATTGTGTGGTTAAAAAAGTTTTAATTGTGGATCACCTGTCAGTCTGATTGTAAAGGTCACCTGTTTGGTATGTCTAACAGAAAACTTTCATCATGGCTTATTAACGTGTGTAACAACGCGACTGTTTTTAAACTGTATTTTTGCGGTTGTACTGAATTGGGTTGGATCTCAATTCGTTTTCACTCTGTATTGCTGCACTTCTAAAAATAAATGTCCAAATGTTCTCCCACCACTGCAGGAGTGTGAGAAATTACCAGTGGTCTGCTCCAGTTCTACTCATATTCAAGCCATCCGTCTCTTTTCCACACTGCAGGCTGCACAGCTTACACAAGAGGTTCAATGCCCATTGGAGGAGAGGAACGTTCCTCTTGGCAGTTCTGCCAGCCTGAAGGCGCTACGGAAGCCAGTAGGGGGCACACTTTAGCGACGAGCCTTGATAATCAGGGCTGATTTTGCCCAACGCAGCCCGGCACTTTCTGTAACAAACGTGACCCCCCCCCCCCCCCGGTCACGACTGGGTAATGACATGAGCTGAATCTACACGCGGGCGAGCGCCTTTAGCAGTTTAGTCACTCGGGAGCATACTGTGGGACTTTTCTACATCGTTTCCCTTTGGGCTGCTTTTAGCTCTCCTCTACTCTGACTATCTCTTGTACCCGCTCTCCAGCTCTCACTCTCCATGCCCCCCAACTGAGGAACAAACCAGTGTCTGTAAAAAGTGTCGCAATCCTGCCGTAATTCCCCACGGGGGTCAGTGGGTGTGATCCTCCTCAGCCTTCCTGCAGATAGACGCGTGCCACAGTCAGTACTCATGGTTCTGCATAAGGGTCCCTTCAAATGAATTTCTTCATCTCATGCGATCACACGGGGATTCTCTAATTTAACCACTAAATAGCTAGCCGCTTTCCGACGGGGACTACAAATCCGTTTCTGAGGATGCGACACCAGCTTTGCCTCCCTCCAGCTGCTGCTCATGCAGCATTGTCTGCTTTTGTGTCATTTATCCATGGGAAGCCTTGACATGTCTGCTCCTCTCTTCACAAGCTGTGTGTGTCTGCTTTGTGCTATTGTTCCCCTGGCGATGATATATCTGTTCTCTTTCACTTTTCCTGTCCTTTGTGGCCCCCATAGCCCGCACTGAACGGTGTCTGCAAAATTATTTCATGTAAGTGTAAATGTATATTGTTAATGTAAATGCAGTCAAGGGTGATTGGAAAGTTGGCGTTTCCGCATGAGAGGGGCTGTGTCGAGACATTGTGCGGAACCCCCGTGTGCCACGGGACGCCCTCCCTCGCAGTAACTGTCTGGAAAACAAGTTCCCTGGCCGACGCACACCAAGAGCAGTCATGGGCTCGTTAACTCGAGCTGAGTCTACAACACGTCGCTTTCTCTCTCTTCTCACTCTGGGGCGCCATTAAACTCGACGTTCTGGAGTGATGTCATTGAAAAGGTTGCATTGAAAAAGTGCTTTTGAAAAATCCCAGCACTGCCATGGTTCATGGTTTGTAAATCACTCTGGATGAGAGAGTTTGCTCAACAACTTTTTAACAGTAATGATGATATTAATCCCATGCCACCCATCAGAATTTTTTTTAAAATAGGAAGTGATGAAAAGACTTTAAAAAAAACCTACTGGTTTGAGGTGTGTAAAATTATGGGTGGCTCGAAGGCAATTGGATTGGAGGAGCCTAATCTTACTTCCTCTCTCTTTTGGCAGGATTTGTAGCACCGATCTAAGATGCATTAGCAAAATTGGGTGGAAAACACAAAAACAACAGCAGATTCCAAACTAATGAAATGAAAAAGAAGTTTTTGTGTATTGACTTAAAGTAATGTGTGTTACACAGTGTATTTTTTCCTTCATTTTTTATCCTTGATTGTTTTCTCCAATCGTGAAGTAGCAAAATAAATATATTCTAAGCCACGATTTTCAGGCACAGACAGGCCAGCGTGAAAGCGCGACAGAGTTAGTCAAACACGCGTTTTTTCACACAGCATGATCTCCAGAACCTCTGTCGAGGGAATAACAAAATATAGCATTGGGTTTGACAGGGGGCAAGGCATTCGGTTCAAACAGAGTTCGGGTATGGAGGACGGGATTGTATGCAGTGCAGAAATAAAACAGCAGAAGACTGAATGGTAGTGCTACATCTGGAGACAACAGGTCCAGAGTTGAGAAGTTAAAGGCTCCACTGGGTGTCCAAGGCAGACATAAGGCAAAAAGCCTAATTCAACAGCTTAGCTGCAGGGTGGGAAAAATGACACTGAAAATGACTAACAGCCCATGTTTAATATGCTATGTAGTTTTTTTCCTATTTTGTATGGTACGAAGCAGATGCTCTGCTTTTAGGGCCTGTTACGTAACCCCTGTCTCCAACTTTGTAATGGATGGTGACTGCTTTTTCTGTACTACACAACCAAAAGCACATGTTGTGTTGTGGATATGCAATATTTGTGAATAGCATCGCTGAAATTGGAATGATAAATGCGAGTCGCACATTATAAATTCCAAATAACTGCATTACTTATTTACAGATAATTAAATCTGATCCCTGTGTTTGCGTTAAAGATGTGATACTGTGTTCAGAAGTTGCAGCTCATTGGGATAACAGCAACCCGCCTCTTGAGAGAACCTGCTAATGAAGTTATTCTCACCTCATTTGCCAGTCCACCTCAGACGCCTTCCTCTGCCCCTGCTGTCAATAGCCAGATGACGTCTGCTACGGCTTCAGCAGCAATAGCAGAAGCCATGGATATGAGTTCAAGTGCACACCGGGATGTGAGAAAAAAAATCGTTTATCCTCACATCAGTGAATACTTTCTTATTTTGTCTGCATTTCGATAACTGCCTGAATAGTTCCCAAGTCCATACTAGCTAATGTCACTGAAATTCCTTTAATGCCTCTAAGTGGTTTTTGAAAAGGACTCTAGAGACCTGATATGCAAGAGAGAACAAAGGTTTTTCTCCAGAGCATTTATTATTCCTACTCATCATAAAGCTTTCTCACAAAAAAAATTATTCAAAATTGTGGAAGGGAAAACAAAACTTACAAAAAAACCAACCAAAAAATGCCAGTTATCAATAATTCCAACTGCCATTTGCTACAATATTTACACTATTTATTTTGCAAAAAACAATGAAAATTAAGTTTCTGTATTGTAAATTTCTTTCATTGAAATTAGTACATGTTTTGAAGCATACAAGCGCAAAAGCTATGGGCTACTACCCCGTATCCCTGTATTTACTGTAAACTCTCTTTCTGTAGCTGCCAAATTAATTATGCAGGGCTTCTGTACGTGCATACTAACATGGAAAGGTCAGCCGCAAAACATGATATTCCCCACATATTGTTTGTAATCTTGTTGAGTCATAGAATATAAAAGTCACGATAGATCATCTCTGCATCCTATCAACGATATCCTACAAGACGGCTGGAACTGTTTTGTATTCAATCAAAGATAATACATAAAACATAATCTCTTTATACAAAACACGCTCCTGGTGTTTGGCTGTTTTAAAACAGGAAAGCAAAGCACCTGGTTCCAAAAAAACAAACAGAAAGACAGAAATCCTTGATCACGATTTCTGTTAGGGGCAGGTTTTTAAAAAAAAAACTGGAAAGTGTAACACTTACGCTAAATTATGAATGAAGTGCATAGCACAGTGTGTTTCTCCATATACTGAGGATTGGGTTTATTCCCTGTCCATAGCTACAGGGTGTTGTCTTACACATGCCGAACCCACTCGGTATTCTGTTTCCAGCTGTGAGGTGAAAAGATATCAGACTCAGAATTAAATGGTTGCTGTTTAAAATCCCAGCACAGCAGTTGTGCCCTCGGCGAAGGCACTTAATCTGAATCGCTTCAGCAAGTGTCTGGCCATAAAACCGTTGGCTGTGTAAGTCACTCTGGATAAGAGCGCCTGCTAAGTAACCGATCGTAATAACACTGATGCTGAGACAGTATGTCGATCGTCAGAGCAGCCTGTTAATCAAACCGATGTCAGATTTACATTCACTGCATACGTAAATGAGAAGGGGAAAAAGGCGGTACCACATTCAATCTCTTTTTACTGAGGAGACCCTATATTCACACGCTTTTCATAGGTTTAATAAAGATGTCTTGAGCCAAGACGCTCCTTGGGAGTGCTGAACATTCTCCAACCGTGATCTAGTTTATATATGGTTTTCCCAGACAACTTTGAAAGTAATGCTAAATATTTTTAGTTTTTTGTTTGTTCTGAACATTAAGAACTCTGGGTACTAAACACTTTTTATTTGCATGCAAACTGTGCGTCTGGCCTATTAAAGGCATCGCTATCTGTGTCAGCACAAGGAACACGCTGTGCGTTTCTGTGCCAACAAGCTCGATGTTAAAAACACTCATATTTCATATTTAGTAAATACCTCAGCCTCACATTATACGCAAACCTACGACTTGCGTGGCGCCGTCGGCTAGGCTGGAGTTTGAGTCAAAGGCGTTGACCGTGAAGTGTTTCTAAAGACCCTGGAACTCTTCAGTGAGGTCTTCGGTGAAGTTCTTCTCAGACTACAACTGCCACAGGCGTGTATGCTACTCTGCTCACATGTTTTACTTAGCGAAACGTTGTCCATTAGGGTTCAGGGGCACATATATACAGGGATGGGGGTCAAACATATCCCTCTTACAAGAATAAGGCCAATCTTATCCTACTGACAAGGGGGATAATTCACTGCAAAAACATCTTTGACTTTACCTGCCCTCAACATATGTGCAGCCTGGAGAATAAAAACAACCTGCTTTCAGACATACACACACACACACACTCACACACACATACACAAACACACACATTGGGTGAATTCAAACATTTTCACGATTTTGAGCGCTTGTGAGCCGTGTGGCAGCTGGTCTGACTGACTGCCTGTGTGTTGCTCCTGCTTCAATGGCTGAAGCTCAATGCAGACATAGTTCTGGGTGGGACTGAAAAGCGAGAGCTTTGTGAGCGATTTGTATGGTGGAAAATTGTATAGACTTTATTGTTGTGAGGTGAGCATAGCTCAGTGGACGTCCTTGACGATTTTAATTGGTCTGTTTTTTAGACCAATATTTGGAAGCCTTCATCCCAAACTACAGAATAAAATAAAATATTTTAAATACATAAAATACTGTAAATACAGTACTGTGCAAAAGTCTTAGGCACCCTAGCTTTTTTTTCGTAAGTGTAGTCTTTGATGTTTATTTTTTGTCATCTGCATTAGTGTGTCAGTAGAAAAGAGCAGTTTTTAGATTTCCAAACATTCATTTTCCAAAAGAATAACTAAGATAGTTCTGCTACAGATAGTATGGCCTCCACTGAGCCCTCATTTTAGCAATGAGGGTAGACAGGGCAGTTGACGAGCCGTACTTCGACTTGGTGTATTAAAAAAAAAAAAAAAAACGCTATAAAAGCACTGCTAGTTTTTGCCAATCAAAAAAAATCTAAGGAAATATCCAAGGGGGGAACACGTTTTCTTCATTCTGTTAAAATCCATCAATGTCCCAAAGCATTGGAATAAATCCTCTTCACATTACATGCATTTGAACAGGGAGCTGAAAGATCATTCCTCCTCAGGTATCCACAGCAGAGAGGTACACTGCCGATTAAAAGGCAGGTGAGGACAACTCCCCTCACTCTGCCCAGGGCCCAATTTAGCAGGAGACCGAGGTGAGTTAATTATCATCCGTAATCCTCAGAGTTCAGAAAGGTCCCGATGATAATGGTGGACCATACATTTTTAATTGGAATTCTTTCTCCTTTCTTGGGCATACTTCCTCCTCAGAGGTGCATTCCATGCTGGCTGGCCATTGTGCATTCAGAGGGGTGGTGCGCCATTCCACCCCACGATCCCGCCACAAACTAATTGCTCTTTGCAAGGGTTTTGCAGTTTCATTCCCTGAATTATGAATCATTAGTTTCTTTGAAGAGCTTCCAACAGGGTCGTCACGTGGCATCCATGTAACCACAAAAGCGCCTGGCACCATATCAAATCCAAACTTTGGCCTTTGTCCTGATAAGCATCAGACGATAAATGAGAAGAGTCAGAATACAATCAAGGGAAGAGAGAATGCTATGAAGACTTGGCCTCTTCTGAATGAAAGCCTTGCAGGCCAAGTCCATGTTTTCAAACTTTCGCTTTCGAATCTGACATCTAGCCGGCTGCACAGAATCAGTGCTGTCAGGGATGACCCGTATCTCTAGATGGCGTCATCATCCTGCAGGTGATAACCTGCGGCCTCCTGTGACTTTGAAAGGAAGATGCAACGCTGAAAATTATAATTAGTTGGCTTCTTCCCTATTCCGTCTCTGGTTTTAAACCTAGACAACAAACAAATCCCTGCTATGAAGATCACATTTCCAACTGCCCAGACAGAGCTTCACTTTTATTCATTTTAAGCAGCATGTTCTTCAACAACGTAAAGAGTATACAGTAAGGCCAGAGAATAAAATTAAGATTCTTGCTCATGAGCCTCCAAAGAATCACTTCTCTAAATCACGTCAAAGATCCGCTCACGCTCAGATTAGTTGATTGTCCAAGATCAAAAACAATGCAAAAATAAATGCTCAGTCTTAAATGTGTGTGTGTGTGTGTGTGTGTGTGTGTGTTGTTTTTTTTACTGCTGAAAGTAAATATACCTCTTGTTCATTTCTTGTATATCTAAATCGATAACACGGTGTTAGTAACTAGGATTCTCTGCAGGCCAGAGTGGACTAAAGTCACTCAAAGTTAAGCGAAGGGTTGCATGTAGCGTTCCTGTAGATATTCAGTGAGGTCTATAAATCTTCCTGAAGCAGGGTGTCAGGGTGGTGCTAAGCAAATAGATCAGAGTCAAAGAGCCCTGCCCTTTCAGTGACTGGCTTTGTCAGATTTATCTACATTTAGAAGGGCGTGATGTGTGGTCAGGTTGTTACATGTCAGAAGGGAACACGATGCCGCGATGTTTATCAGTCTGCCCGGAAAGTAATTAGATTAACATATGAAAGAGAATGCCTTCCTTAGCCCTGAAGACAATCAATATGGCTGTTGGCGAACCTTCCTTCAAAACGACGCAGGGTTAAAGGCGCTTGCCGCTAGCACAGGCTAACCCCCATGAGCTACAGATTGCAGGTCTGAATCCAGCTCGTGTCATTCACCGATTGCGACTGGGAGACCGTACAGTTTGCAAAGCCCCACCCGGTGGGGTAGTATCGCCGGTGATGTTCTCGGCTCGTCGGTAACGAATGTCTCCTGCCGGCTTCCCAGTTGTCTGCAGGCTGGCAGCGCTG
This sequence comes from Hiodon tergisus, assembly GCA_025775045.1. Classification (NCBI taxonomy): domain Eukaryota; kingdom Metazoa; phylum Chordata; class Actinopteri; order Hiodontiformes; family Hiodontidae; genus Hiodon; species Hiodon tergisus. Next base: position 12,562 of record JAOVYW010010506.1, read on the forward strand.
TTGAGAGGGACTTTCCTTTCCTGCAGTTGTCGCTGAACCTCTAGTGCAAGCCGGCAGCCTACAGAGTTTAAAAGAGATTCTGACCTCGAAGGCAACAGGAATTGGGTGAGACTAGGGCCAGGAAACTAAAAATAAGTGGGGGAAAACAAAAAAAATTGGCAATTACATTTTTTAAAATGTATTTATTAAAATAATGCAGGTATGGACAGCATTACTTTTTTCCCCAGTGTAATGGACACTATGCAACTGCCCCTGTCACTGTCACTGTCAGTAGTGAGCTTGTTCACAGTGAGCCCCACTGTGCCGTGGAGCAGGTTGGTTTCCAGCGAAGTTATCCAATCACTTTCGTGCTTCAGCCTCAATCCCGCGTGTCATTGGTTATTCCAACCAAGCCAAGAATTCCAGAAGGAATAATTATTTACATATAGGTTAATTAATATTTGAACAGTGTCAAAATATATGTGGTGCCATGATGGGCCCATAGATTGCCTTATAGAGGATGGATTTCAGACCCAATACAACTCGTAACTCCTATTAGTGAGATATATTTTCCATTTAATCTAAAGTGTCTAAAATCAATAATCCTTATAAATTGTATTATCCATTAGGCTGTACCTTAATAAAAGCCATAATGTGAGCTATTGTCTTTGAACGTAGGGCATGGACTCATTACGATTAAATGGCTACAGACGCTTTCGTTTGCTACAAAGGACCTTAGTTCGTTAGGCATCTCAGCTCAAAGAGACCGGTTTCGCGGTTCTTGGAGCAGCATTGTGCTGGCGGTATGCCAGGTAGATTGCCTAAATTGTTAGTTGTTAGAATAACTCTAATTGCTACCTATCAGTGCCTTAATTGATTCTCGTCTATCAAAATTATATGCACATAAAATTGACTTCAAATTGCCCGTGTGGCAGTTTGGCATCTGATTTGAATAACAAATTTGAAGGAAGGATTTCCTTTGTTCTCTTCTGATTTTATTATTCAGCTAAAATGTTGTATAGGTAAAATAAGACAGAAATAAAGAAAAGAACAGAGGTGTTTTTAAACAGCGTTTAAAATCAGATTTAAGTCAAAAATCTAAAATTTAATTAAGGCATGACAGTTATTTTTCGTGTGCAATATAATGAATTAATTGGCTTTAATTCAGTTGGACTGTAGAATAGAAATAGACCATTTACATTAGGCAACGCTCTGTAAACTAACTAAATTAAATGTGAAAATGTGTGACGGGGACAAACTATATCAAAAGACTATTTGAATCAAAACATATTTTTAGCACTATAACCGAGAAGGTTGTTATTATATAATGAATTCAGCAAGAGCTAACCCCTAAACTATCATTTCACCTTAGATTCACGACCAGTAGGAAAAATAAATAATATTTTCTTAAACCTATCACTGTAAGTCGAACCCCTCTCAACTGTAGAGTGGCCTTTCAGTTTGTAATGTTGAGGGAGAAGTCTGTTAAATTCTGAAACTGAGTCAAGTGCACTATCTTGGCTGACAAGAGGCTTTACACCGTGTTCGTCGATGCAGATAATAAATAAATCGATCAAGACCGCACTCTCTGGAAAACGACAGTGTTAAGACGATTCACTGTTAAATCGCTAATACCCCTTTCGTTACTGTTGGTTTATTCCAAAGTCAGTTTATCAACTGCGCTGAATGCAGAACGTAGCCGCAGCGGTAACGCCGAAAGAGCTGAACTCATGCAGGCTGGGTAAAATACGAGAAGGAAACGGTACGAGATGGTCTGCGATATTGTATTGGGGCTCTGTTTCTACCATGATGCGATTGAGGGTAAGTTATATTATGTTCATCAGTGCCGTCAAATTGTCGTAAATTTATACGCGAAAGTACTAACTTGATTATAAAAAATGATATTGTGAGAATGTATTGAAATCAACATCTTATTATGGGACGTTTCATGTCAAATACATTCCATGTGACATGTATTCCGTTAATAACTATTTTAATTTTACATTTGAATATTCATCTTCTTTGAAGAGTAGACGTGAAACACCAAACCAACTATTGTAATGTGACTGAAGTTGAAGTGCCTTCCAGAAAGTAGACTAGGCTAATTGTACACAAGGTCAGTTTTGCATCAGATGAGTAGCAACAATATACAAGTTATGACAACTGTTCATTGAATTTTTATCGTAACCAACTTGATAAGCGCATCCTAATATGACACTAGTCACAGCACTATCAAATAGGTTTGGCGGTTTAGTTAAGTGAATCGGCAGGCGTTTAAGTGATACGTCGTGGACACTTTACTTGTGTTGATTGCTTCGATTTATGTTTTAGCAAAATTACTTGAGAATTAAATCGGATAAAGCCTAGCCTTGAGGTGCTTTGTGAAAATAACTTAAATGTATCAGTGAAAGGGGTGTTTTTAATTATTATGTAAAATGTAATGTGATTTATATAATTAAATGAAAACATTATAATTGTATATAATTGGAATGCACAGGTTTTGCCTTTAATTGTGTGTGTGTGTGTGTGTGTGCGTTACTAAAGATGCCACTGTAGTATGATAGTGTCGTTGTATGCTTGTGTATATGGGTTTCGAAGGGTGCCATTGAAGTATGATTGTGTGCGTGTGTTACAAGGTGTGCGTGCGCATGTTACTGAGGGTACAATTGTAGTATGATGTTTTGTTCTGGTGAGAAAAATATTGGTCAGGTCCCTATTGTGGAGCTCTGTAATAAGACATTGACAGGAAAATTGTGAGTGTGTCTCCCGGGCAGATGGCTGGATCCACGGGGGGGCATCGATGTCCATTTCATCTTGGACATCATCAGTAGACCCCCCCCCACCCTTATTTTGTTTTCGCAGTTAAGATAATTTTAGTTACACCTGCTTGTAAACACCTGGTCCGATATGGCAAGTGTTTTTTACTTGGCATTTAAGTGTGAATACATTTTACACACAGATATTACTTACATTTTCTATTGATATGATGTAGAGATCACTATTATTATATAATATATTACCGGTCTATAGCATATATTAAAATAACCATATCCTTTAGACTGTTGAAAATGCACGCAGCTTTTTCAGTAAACACATTTAATGGTGTTGTTTTGTGTTGGCAGTGTACTGACTGTTAGAAATAAAATCAGACGCAGCAGCTGCTGGGGCATATGCTCCACACCCAGACAGGAGATAAACTGTTGCAACCTCACAGTAGGGTTCGTAAAAGAGCTTCACAGGTAGGAGTGTGGGTTTTTTTGGGATTTGTGTGAGAAAGCCGGAGTGTGAAAGCCGAGGGAAGCGAGATCCCCTGGCTATTTAAAATTCCTGCAACGGTGCACCATGCGTGCCGGACAGAAGTCCATTAGGGTCAGAGGAGACAGCAACCCAAAACACGTGGCAAAAAATCGTAGACGTCGTTTGGACAGTCACTTCTGATCAGCAGGGTTTGGAGGGCTTTTGTGTCGGTGTCCAATTTGTGTGTTTGGTTCCGTTGTGCGCGCTCAGAATTGCATGGCTGCGGGGAGTTTATTAAAGATGATGAATCGTCGAGCACGAGCCCTTTAGACGGTGGCCTGAGGCAGGTGTAATGAGGCTGTGGGCGGGAGGACGTGAGGGGCCCGCGTCACTCACCGCTCACCATGATGAGGGGCTCGCAATCAGTCGCCGTCTACTCGAGCCGCGCAGCCTTGATTTTATTTCCTTTTCTTCCCGAAATCCACTTCCAAGCAGCAACCCTGGACACTTTTTGAGGCTCGTGGAAGCCCATTGATTGTTGGAAATCATGCAAAGCGTTCCGATTTTAACTTCTGGTTGTGCCGAAAACATTAGCTGAATTGAGGATCCAAAGGTGTTGTTAGATGGAAGTGGGGAAACTACATAACACTATATACCACCAACACACTACACGGCTCTCCTGCCACGTCCAGGCACAGTTTGCTAAAAAAACAATTCCTCCTGACAGCCTGATCTCAGTACAGACCTGCCGACATTCATCAATCAATGAATTTGTATCACTGCATCCTGCAGAATGAAATCATTACAGAAAGCTTGCCCACTGTGTGCGTAACAGACCGACTACAAAACTGAATCCACCCTCTTAATTAACACAGAGTCATCCAAGTGTTGGGGCGGTAACTGGGGACCTGGAGAGGATCGGAGGACATCCGCAGGTGTGTAGGGGGGGGACGAGGGACTGCTCACGCGTGGGAGCAGTGTAGCGAAGGGGAAATTCCAGGGCTAAAATGGTGAAGCTGCAGTGAGGATCCTGTAGAGAAGGCATGGGTGTGAGTGGGCAGAGAGTAGACCGGTCTAATCGGAGGATTTCTGGACCAGTTGTAGTAGCCTGATAGCATTTTTCTGTATATATATTTTTTTAAAATTTTATGATAGCAAGTCGTTGGTGACAAATATGGATTTAGAATATTGCTACAATCAGCTGAATCTGAAAAGAATGGACACACCTGAATGATATGGTTGAAATGTACTGAACGCCTCAGTATTGGATACCTGGGTGGTGGGTGACACTGTGCTGTGTATGCTTTTAAAGGCATTGGACCCCAGTGGCTGGTTATAGTTAAACACCCAGTTCTGCGCACTTTGAGGGGAACAGCCAGAATATGATGAAGGAAAGCAGTGTGCCCTTTTTTCTTTCCTTCCTTAATGAGAGGTGTGAATAATTAATTGCCAAGAACACTTTTGAAGTCCTTTGTTTTTCCAGCATACCAGAAGCAAATTCATAATTCACATAATCTCTATAGGCCAGATTGTATGGTGGCCATGTTGGATTATGAGAATAAATATATTAATAACATTTCCTTCAACGCTGTTTAGCTTACGGTAATGTTTTGTTTGCTAATGTTTTGTTGCTGCTTCTGCATTCTCTCACTAGATCTCATTTGTTGAGGAGATTTTTAATCTATGTGATTTCCTAGTTTATTAGCGGGGTTTATAAAAATAGGTTTTCTGCAACAGACAGGATATAGGAAGTTTTAGTTCAATAGTGGATGGAACTGCCTTGGTCACGTGACTACCGTGGCCATCTTAGATTTGAAGGTAATTTAAAAATAAATTACAATGGATTGTAATTATTGGTAATCATTATATATTTGACATGTGTTAATCCACTACGTGAACAAGAAGATCCAAAACAGTAATTTTGCAGCAGGATAAAGCTCTGCTTTAGCACAGTATGTCCAGTACATTAAAACTTGGGTACAGTCAAATTTAGGTAAAGTAAAAGTTAAAAAAAAAATGGCAATATGCATTGTGATTAGAAATTCATTCCTACTTTTGTTTTGAATATTAATACCTCTCAGTATTCACCAACCAAAAAGACCTTCGGTAAACGCAGGGTAACGGGTACAGTTTTCTGATTTCATTTCATGCACCTTCCTTAATTTTACCATTGCGGTAGTGCTCTTGTGGCGTGAGGACTGAGGTCGTTCTCACTTGAGAATGCTTCCAAAGGAGAAATAAAATAAAGTGCTTTCCCTTAACAGCCAACCATGTTCTGTGTCGTGAGACTTCGTTTGCAGGTTGTTGCAGGTTTTCTGCTTAAGTGTGCGGTGAAAAATGTTGTTGTTGTTGTTGTTGTTTTTTTTAACGTCTCACTTGTCAAGCCACAGAAACTGGAATGTGAAATGAGTGTATGATGAGGATATAAACAGGGGTCCACTGAAGCATGTTTGCAGCGTGATTTGATGATTTGTGTGGGAAAGCAATGCGCTGGAGGTGCAGGGCTGATGATGAATATTTATGCTCAGCTGTACCGGGGTACCGGGGTACCGGGGTACCGGGAGGTGAGAAAGTTGCGGAGGGCAGACAGTACCAGCGGATGAGGCGCGATCGCGGCGGGGCCTTTTTCGTTTAAAACCGAGCTGCCAGTTTGAATTGTAACCTTGTGTGCAGGTGATGAAAGGTTAAATCGGGTCCGGGTTAACCAGATTTAATTAATTTAGCAGACACTGAAACATCAGACATGATCCCCTTTTACATCCTGTGGGGTATTGATGGCGTTTCAGGGCTGTTGTTTTTTCCGAGCCTGCGTGTTAATTCTCACAAAGATCGAACTTGAACATCACACTATATCTGACAGGTTCCCTTTCAAATATGAAATATGAGCCATCACTAAGGAGTTACAGCCCTGTAAAGAACCCAGAGTTCTGAGCGTTTATGCCAAATTTCATGAGAGCGCATCTGGTGTCGCGTGTCCTGAAATCCTACCAGTCCAAGTCAAGACGTCCATTCTCTTTTTCCGTCAGACGTGCTGGAGCTCAGCTTCAGTGGCTGAGTACTTTGTATTCCTCACGCCTGCCCCGGCGGTGTATTGTTTTTGGTTTTTCAGCAAACCAAACCTGTGCAATACAGTGGTTTTCTGAGAATTAACTGCATGCAAATACTCTTCCCAGGGCCTAGCATTCTGTTTCACCTTAGTTTTCTTGGCTAATTCAGATCCTTTCTAATTGATTTTCGTGTTGTAATTGAGCGATAACCTTTTTGTGTCTTCCTACGGACAAGCTTTCTACGGGAGATAATCATTTTAGCTGATTGCATGGCTCTGCACAGCATCTGTGCAGCCCGCTTGTTTAACAAGCTCACAGCTGTTGGTGCGTCCAATTTGTTACCTGCTTTTAGTATCCCACTGCCCTCAGACACCCGATCTCGGTTGTACCGATGTCCTTTTATCGTCGGATTGTTTTAAAGTATTTTTTTGTGTGTGTCCGTTTTATGAAATGGGAATTAAAATAGGAATAAAACACTTGAAATACTGCCCACAATAAAGCATTCATGCTGCTTTCTCCTAACCGATTGCTCAATTAGCCAATCAGAGGAAATGAACAGCTCCTTCCTCTGTTGCAGGATGAGTCCGCCTGGAGAGTCTTTCCGTCGTCGCTCCTCGTAGTCACGGCAGCAGTCGACTGAACCGCTCGGATGGCACTCCCAAACCTGACCGCCTCGGCCAACCACAGCGCCGACACCGGAAACTTCTACCGGCCGTTCTCTGTGTTCAGCGTGCTGACCCTCACCCTGTTGGCCATGCTGGTGGTGGCCACGTTCGTCTGGAACGTGCTGGTGCTGGTGACCATCCTGCGTGTGAGGACCTTCCACCGGGTGCCCCACAACCTGGTGGCCTCCATGGCCGCCTCCGACGTGATGGTGGCGGCCCTGGTGATGCCCCTGGGCCTGGTGCACGAGCTGAGCGGGCGGCACTGGCGCCTGGGCCGGGCCCTCTGCCAGGTGTGGGTCTCCTGCGACGTCCTCTGCTGCACCGCCAGCATCTGGAACGTCACCGCCATCGCCCTGGACCGCTACTGGTCCATCACCCGCCACCTGGAGTACACCCTGAAAACCCGGAAGCGCATCTCCAACGTGATGATTGGCCTGACCTGGCTCCTGTCCGCCGTCATCTCCCTGTCCCCGCTCTTCGGGTGGGGCGAGACGTACTCGGCAGAGCGCCTGGAGTGCCAGGTCAGTCAAGAGCCCTCCTACACCATCTTCTCCACCTTCGGGGCGTTCTACCTGCCGCTCTGCGTCGTGCTCTTCGTCTACTGGAAGATCTACAAGGCCGCCAAGTTCCGCATCGGATCCCGGAAAACCAATACTATCACACCGATGGCGGAAGTCATTGAGGTACACCGTATTGATGGTTTTTTAAATGTACAGAATGACCATGGGTATTGATATCTGTTAAAATGTGGGCCATATATTATAATTATATATAATATATATAAACTACAGAATTGTATGCAATAATTTGACACATTACACGTGATACATACATGCATACACAGTACACATACAGTACTGTGCAAAAGTCTTAGGCACCCTAGCTTTTTTACACAAATGTAGTCTTTCTAGTTCATCTTTTGTTTTTAGTGTGGCAGTAGAAATTTTTTGCCTAAACATTCATTTTCTGAAAGAAGAACAAGGAATTCTGCCACAGATGGTATGATCTCCACAGAGCCCTGATCTCAACATTATCGAGTCAGTCTGGACAGACAGAAGACAGAAGCAAGGCAGACAGCCAGAGTCTGTAGAAGTACTGTGGCAAGTTCTCCAAGATGCTCAGAACAATCTACCTGCCGATTGTCTAATAAAACAGCACAACAGTGTACCTAAGAGAACTGATGCAGTTTTTAAGGCAAAGGGTGGTCACAACGAATATTCCCTCCCATTTCATTTGTTTGTTTTTGTTTATTGTCCTTTATAGGATTTATTTTATATTTAGAAACTTTGCATTTCATTATTTATGAAAGCATCTTCACTTTTCAGAATTCTATTTAACATGAGCCTAAGACTTTTGCACGGTACTGTGGTTTTGGTCATAGTGTTTTATATGTCATACTTTTCCTATATGTTAGATTTTTATCAGTGTGAAGAATGGGAGGAAGTCTTTCAGCAATACCGTGAGTTCAAGGTGTTAATACAGATATCACAAGACTGCAATAGATGAAACCGCTGACAATCTCGTTTTCTGGCACATTAAAGCTGATGTCCGCGACCCCCGCGGCGCACGTGACGCGGCGCGTGGGAAAGGGTGTTACTTTTGAATTAGGAGCGAGTCGGGAGAGAGCGGCGGGGTGATGAGGGCGAGGGGACGGGCCAGGGTCAGGGAATAATGAAAGATGGTATTTTTTTAGTCCTCTGGGGCGCGACACCCGGAGACGCACGTCGAAGCGTGACCGGTGCGAGCCGCGAGTCTTAAACCCAGGAACCAGATAAGCGTTCGCTCCGGTTGGCGGAGAGAGCGCGGGATGCTGGGGGGGGAAAAGCGAAGGATGAGATGGAAGGGAGGGGGCAGATTGGTTCAACCCTTGCTGTGATGCTGGGGCAGCTCAGCGGGGTGCAAAGGGCTCGCAAACCCCGTACAGAAATAGCTGGGAGTGAGAACTGGAAAGCGAGTTCTCCGGGGCAATATGCATAATAGAGTTGTCTCAGTTGTATATTGCTCGCATGTGCGAGTCGCACAAGTCACAGGCGAGGCTCAGTGATAATCAGTACAAAGAGAACAGAAAATGCTTTGAGCTGTTTACAGGTGGTATTTATAGATGGTCATATGACAAAGTCTGCGTCGCTACGGGCTGGCTGTATTTTCAGTGTGCTGCCTGGAGGAACAGCCGGCTAACTGTACGCAAAGCTTCGACTGACTGGCTTTCTTCACAAATCGGTAACGCCACCGATGGCATGAATAGCCCTCCCTCAGGACAAAGTACCGTGTGGCACGCTTGAGTTTCTCCTTGACAGATTAAATGTATCAGTTTGTCTCCATGTATCCCTCCGTTTGCCTGCGTTTGCCTCTGTGTGCTTGTGAGGTATGCAAAATGATATTTAATCTAGCGACAATTTATTAAAAACATCTTTTGAAATTTTTTCTCTCCAGTAGCTCTGTTGATAATCGCTCGCACTCCTGGGCTCTAAAAAAACCCGCTATCTGTAGGTGTGAATCCCAATGATGTGATCGGAAGAGAGTCCACCAGAGGCCCACAACAGGCAGGGTGCCGGGGGGGGGGGGCGTGTCTCCCCTCTGCACTGAACCTTGTGCATGTGCTGTGTGGCCTGCAATTTTTCAAGAATGACGCTGGACTCAAGCGATTGAATCAGAGGATACAAATCGCTCTACTTGTACAGCCCACATGCAGGGCCGTTTCTTACCTCAGGAAAGCTTGGCATGCCCTGTATATCAAACCTAAACCAGCCTTAATGTAAAGTTACATGCAGCCCTCATAGCGACCAGTTCAAATGCATTAGCATAATTGCAGATTCAAAATTGGGGTGGGGGGTGGGGTTGTGACTTATGCCACACGTGGTTGTGGGATTTAAATATGTTAAGATGGGAGCCAGGTGGACGTGCATGACATTCTTAAAAGGAACTGGTGTATGAAAATGGGTTCTTATGAGGTGACTTGTTCTGCATTAAGACAACCCTGCCGACATCGACATTAAAATTCCCTGATAGATGCTCATTATGTCATGGGAAACGCGTTACTGGGTTTACTTTCCTCGGTGAGCGACTCAAGTTGTCCATCAAGGTAAACGCAGACTTTAAGGATTAAGGATTAGTGAGGCACATGAAATGAACAATTACACACAGTGATCATCTGTGCGCCTCCAGACCGCCAGTGAAATGATTGCTGCCAGTTTGTAGCAACAGGAGCGAGATATATTTCGCGAGCGCTGTTTAAAAAAAAAAAAACCTTCTTTATCTTGCCTTTTACTTACAACACTGGTGTTGTTTAGTGGGCTTTCCCGGTCTGAACGGATTGTTGTGGGTGTGCTTTAGTGGTACTCTCCTTGCGTTTGTCGGGTTAGAAGGGGGGCCAATATGAGGTCGACAGTTTTGAGGGGAGTTGCATCGGGGCAGAACATTTTAAAAGCGCTGAGACACATTAGGAACCAGACAAAATTCTTTCACCACCGTGTAGATATTAAAATTGCCATTTTTATCAATGTCGTTATTTTGCACGTATTAGTAATTATTCTGTGGTCGGTGCTGAAATCAGTTCTTCGATAAGTCGCCTTTGGTGTTGGCGAGGAATTTAGAAGAAAGTGTTAACTGCTTTTAACAGTTTGAGCATATCCTCCTCTGGATTTCAGATTTGGAATGCATACCGGTATTGATCACTGCAGGATCACTCAACTTTGGGACCCCAGAGTAGCTGTCACAGATTAGCCTCTTAAAACAACGTGAACCATGTTGATGCAGGCCTATTTTTCTATTTTATAGGCAGTCTATTAATAGACGGATGCAGTAAAATGTAGCAGGCTGATAAATGTGTACATCATCTCAGACTTTGATATTTTGGCACGTTGTGCTACAATAATTATTGTGTAATTAATTCCCTGTCACTTATCTTATTAATATTATTTCATATGCATGATTATTTTACGTTTCAGTAAGAATAAAGCATATAGCTTTTTTGTGGTACTGAAACTTTAATATTTCATGCCCTGTTACTTTAATATTTATAAATATGAATTAAAGTGTTTTTTCATTTATTATAACTCAAGATTAATTTGACACATTAATGCTATGGTTATTGTTATGCTTCTTTTTAAATTTAAACCGAAAGGATTTCTGTTTTAGTACTCTTTCTACCTTCATCGAATAAGACAGATAATTAAGGGGTTTTACAAAGAGAAATTCATTGATTGAGGATTGTCTGGTTTAGTATGTTTAGTGCAATTCAACAGAAAACAACCGGATTAAGTTGGTTGGATGATAAAATTGTACAGCATCTGAAAGCTTCTGAATATTGCATCCATGGGGAATACAGTAATCCTGAGTTATTATAAATAAATGAACCCCAATGCAGGTGGTTTGCATGTGACACAATCTTATTATTCATAACTGGAATGAGAACCTGCTTATTCCGGCAGCTGCTGAACTTTTTAGCACAAAGTGTTTTGTGAATTAAAACTGAACCAATTTACAATTTAGTTGCTTCGCAGATTCTTTTATCCAAAGCAACTTACAATTTCTGCGTTCGTCAACTAATAGAGCTGGACGCCTCCTGAAGCAATTCGGGTTAAGAACCTTGTCCGAGGATACAGAAACTGGTGTGGGACTTGAACAGGTAACCTTCACGCCTGCGGCCGGCACCGCTTGTCTCGGGCTGGTCATCGAAGTGTCCGCGCCGGACCGCAGTTGGTTGACCAGGTCCGTCACCCGAGGAGAGAGCTCTACTGCCTAGGAGGACGCTTTGATGTCCTACTTTACATTAAGGCTGGTTTAGGTTTGATATACAGGGCATGCCAAGCTTTCCTGAGGTAAGAAACGGCGTGGAAACCCTTTTCTTCTCCGAGGGTTGCATCTTTACAAACTACGCCTGGGACACCTACGGCAGATGACTGATTATTGCTGTCCTTTACCAAGACTGGGAGGATTGATCAAGAAGGAACTGGGTCGTTTAAAAAAGATATTTATTCCCCAGTTGGTGACGTGCCCTTTGTTCCGGTTCCCCCCTTGCAGGTGAAAGAAGCCGCTCGCCAGCCCCAGATGGTCTTCACGGTCCGCCACGCCACCGTCACCTTCCAGACGGACGGCGACACCTGGCGGGAGCAGAAGGAGCGGCGGGCGGCGCTGATGGTGGGCATTCTCATCGGCGTCTTCGTCCTGTGTTGGTTCCCCTTCTTCATCGCCGAGCTGCTGGGTCCCCTGTGCTCCTGTGACATCCCCCCCGTCTGGAAGAGCCTCTTCCTCTGGCTGGGCTATTCCAACTCCTTCTTCAACCCCCTCATCTACACCGCCTTCAACAAGAACTACAACAACGCCTTCCGCAACCTGTTCTCCCGCCAGCGCTGAGGCGTCCGGAGAGTTCGCGCTGGAACGTCGGGTTTTTTTTTTTTTCAGGCGTCGTCGCCGTAAAACAACCCCAGCAGTGCGCGTGCGCGTGCGACGGGATGGACCGAGGGCCGCGGGTTTCCACTAACAGCTCACCCTACCCTTACTTTAATGAAAGATCATCATTCCACAAGGGGAATTCTCAAGAGTGTGATGCCAGTGTATTTTCACCTGGGGAACACGGATTTACATTTTCATTCATAACAGATGGGATCAAAGAAATAAAAGTGCATGGTCTATTGTAAGATAGTTTATTTTATTTCAAGTTTTCAGTTGGCTGAAAATATATGTATAGATTTTACACACATAGGGTGTAAATAAATTAGACTGTCACCAATTTAATAAATAACAGGTGCACCGCAACAAAACCCCACGGTGGATTTACAAAACCCCATGGTGGATGTACAAGCAATCTCAGCAGCCGTTCTCTGTCCCCCAGTAAATGTTGTCATAATCGTGCACAGAACACTTTGTTCTCGCTCTCAGACGCACACGCGTTCACACGCTCTCTGCTCAGCTTGCATCTACCCCATCCATTCCCGAGATAATAACAAAGCACACACATTCCCCTTCAATCAGGCTAGGGTTGTGAGATGGATGTGTCGGGATGTGTCCAAAAAAAGCCCGTCTGAAGAGGAGCTGGATTACGGCGATATCGGTCACAGCCCCGACGAGTGCTATCCATCACATCTCAATATCAAAAGGACTTCCTCTCCCTCTCTGTGGCGGTCAGGGGCGGCGCTCTGGAGGTCAGGGAAGCGCAGAGCTGCTCGAGCTGCCATTCTGGTAAAGCAAAGCTGGAGGGAAGGGTGCGTGAAATGCAATATTTTCCGTAGTGTAGGCGGTGTTTTTTTTTTTTTTTGGTGTCTTCTCCACGATTTTGGAATCCCCGTTTCTGTTGGTGCGTCGCGTGCATCGTGTGGAGGGGGAGGATGTTCCACTAGTGTCCAGTGACCAATCCCACTAGTGTCCAGTGACCAATCCCACTAGTGTCCAATGACCAATCCCACTAGTGTCCAATGACCAATCCCGGTCACAGCTCAATACAGACTTTCGCTTTCAATTGGAGGAGAGGCTAATCAAAAAAGGTTTTTTTTTTTTAAACAATATTTTTTAGGGAGTCTTTGAATTTATATATATAGCGCATGCATCATTGATTGGATTGATATCTTAGGCCCTTTTCACTGTACTCCTAACCATGTGGATTTACAGAGAGAAGTTTTCCACCATTTACAATTAATAATGTAATCACTTGAAATTCGTTAGGGCCTCTTACAATCACTGATTCAGATTAAAATTGAAGCACTGTTTTTTACCCCAGAATATTTTACCCGTAGCAAATGTGTCTTCTTCGATCAGCGAGTGAAAAAGATATGTCATTAGCCACCCACCAAAAGATTAATACTTACTGCCAAATTAACACAGATTCCAGTAAGCGCCTGCGTTTCCAACTAAAAAGGTGAGGGAGATGGCAGGGTCTCAACGGCGTGATTGTTCCGCTCTCAGTAAAAAGCATTTTTACTCTGTGTGTGTCTGTGTGTTTCTGTGAGCGTGCGTGCGCTTGTGTGTGTCTGTGAGCGTGCGTGCGCTTGTGTGTGTGTTTGTGTTTCTGTGTGTGTGTGTGTGTGTGTGTCTGTGAGCGTGCGTGCGTGCGCGTGTGTGTGTGTGTGTCTGAGCGTGTGTGCGCTTGTGTGTGTGTGTGTGTGTCTGTGAGCGTGCGTGCTTCTTTTTGGGTCTCCTGTAAATGAATGAACCCTCAGATCCAGCGAGGTATGAACTTGCATGACCTTGCAGGAGGAGATTGCTGTAAAAAGGCGTGGAGTAAAACACATTACAACCCTATGTTACAGAGACTATCCGCTGCCAGTGGAAACGGTTCCCTTCTTAAGAAGGTAGGTGAAAAAGTTGTAGGTGTTCGCTCGGCCGATTGGGCTGGTTTCGCTGAGTCACCGCCCATTCAGAGCTATGCATATTCCTTAGTGGGAGTGAAGTTAAAACTTCTCTTTATTACAGGGCACTGGCGATACTGCTGGTAAAGATCTGTATAAAATGTTAATCCAACCAAACGGAAACGACGGGGCTTTGGCCAGCAGGAGTGGGCGGGCGGGTGGTCTGACGAACTGGCTCGCCGCGGGTTGTGTGGGTCGCCTAGCTTCAGGAGGACTCCTCATCTGCTCTGGCCGTCGTGGAAAAAATACGTTGATTTATATGTGGGGGAATTACACCAGTGCTCATGACACGGCGAGAATCAATGGGACTAATCGCTGTCTGTCAGGGGCATGACCTTTGGATGTGGAGCCAGCCAATTAATGAAATGCTAATAAGGTTGTGGAATTAACCTAAAACCCCCTTTTCTCTGTAGTAGCTAATCAGCAAGAGGACATCTTTGACCTTTGACCTGGTGAACGTATCTTTGCTTTTTCATCCAGCTAATTTGGGATGACAAACTCTTAATGAAACGCATCAAAGCAACAAATTACTATGTGTAAAAGTTTCGTTTGACGTCAACCTGAACTAACAGGCAAACTAAAATTGGAGACAAAACTAGTATTCACTGTGACTTTTAAGGGATGAACCAAGGGTTTTGGATTACTTCATGGAAAGCAGCTCATTTCACGTCTGATTCCATAAAAAATTACTTGCAGTAGAATCAAGATTCTTTAGAAGATTTTTACATGAGCTAAACAGGCAGATTTGTATCAGTTACAGCTAAAGATATTCTACAGCCCAGAAACTTCCTATTGAGTGATGGACTTTCACCCAAGTCTATCGTCAAATGCTAATGAATGTATTTATGTATTTTTGTTCTGAATTCACAATGAATAAGGCTTTAACCTCAATGACCTGGTCGGATTTATTTCACTTTCAAATAAATTCAATTGTTGTTTTAGAACTGCAGAGATAGTTCCCACTTTCTTTCCCCCTGCATGTGTTGAAAGGAGTTTGCCAATAAAATCCTTGTTATTTGCAAAGTTCGTTACCTGTTCATTCTAAGATATGAAGTGGCACCAAAGAAGTAGCCGTATCTAATTGTTTGTTGTTTGTTTACCGTTTCTGTAAATTATATAAAATGACTATTTTGTATGCTCTTTTGGTCATTGAACCATAAAAAATAATAAAATTGCCAAATAAGATTTATATCTTTTACGTACCCACACCATATTTTCCATGTTATTTAACCAATATAAAATGAGCTAATCACACAAAATGTACAGAGCACCTGGTTTAAGAAACCAGAAGGGTCTAATTAGGGGCACTGCCTTTGTTCTTTTGAAAAGAATATATAGGCAATTGTGTTGATGGTTTCCCCTTAAATTGAACTAAATGTAACTAATGAATTATCTCACTAATGTAAAAACAATGGCTTCTCCACTCATGGCTTTATCTGACTCTGTATTCCCGGTGGTTGTGTTAGTATACACGGGGTATAAATTAATAATCCAGCTGCCCTGGCCCGTCAGATTTTTACACCGCAGAAACGCGACAGGTTCACAGCGTTTCCATCTCTCGCTCTCTTGTCAGAGACACTCCCCCCCCTTCCCCCGAGTACAGAAGGTGCCTGATGAATGATGCGAAAAGATTGGTCTCCTGTTGGCTGTCAAACTCAAACGTCACATTTTTATGGCGCTTGTGTTAGCGAGTGCACGGCGCTGTGCAGGTTCACTAACTCGCCACGGACGTGTCCGCCATGCATCGCTTCCGGCTTAGCTGCAGGTCAGGATTGGCGTGATGGTGGCCAGCACCAGTGACCTTCCTTCCACAGGGCATGAATAAGCTTAACAAGTGCACCAGCTGAGTGAGCATCTGGGCCGATACTCCGACGCGGCTCTTGCACCAGTCAGCGTTCCGCTTGGTTCCGATGCCCCACGAGGATCACCAGTTCTGCACCTGCTTCACCCGCAACAAGTCCGTCTTCCCCGCGAGCCACTACCTCTTTGAATGCTCTTCGCCTGCACTCGTGTGCAATCATTACATAACTGCCTCTTCACCTTTCCATTAAACCAAGCTGAACATCATGCACTCCAAGGCGTCAAAATCATATTTCTGTTGAGGAGTTTTCAACAGTTTGTTCAGCTTGCAGCCAGAAGTCCCGTTGTATGAAATTTCTGTGCAGCACAGTTATCTGAAATTACTCTGCATGCATGGTAGCCCGCAGCATCAGGTCTGGCTACATTTTCTCTGAGACGACTGGGGTTTCAGGGGAAATGTATGGAAATGGATAGAAATGAGGCTTTATGGCAACATCGGGTGCAAGGTACATACACCCAAAGTAAGGTTATTCGTAACTGTAGTGATATAATCAGGAACCGGTATACTCTGGTGATCGGGTCACTTAAAGATCTGTTGTGAGGTCAGATTGTGCTGCTACATTTGCAAATTCCACCCTAGCCACCGTGGTCTCTAATGCACTTGCTGCATTGGGGCACCCCATGCTTTAGACCCAGGGGGATTTGCAACGGTTAATCATCACTGACCTAACTCCTGTCTGCTGCTTCCAAATACCACTATTACCCATACTAGCGAGGATTCCGCTTGACCTGTGTGGCAGTCAGGGAAGGTAAAAATTATCCTAGTATTTACAAAAGGAAAATCCCAGACACGGGATTGCTACTGTCCTTCTCCGCGGGACGATCCCAACCCAGGCTTTCCCATCTCAGGGCCCACAAATTTAAACCTGTGTTCGGCCACATATACTGCTGCTAAATAATTGCTTGAGCAAAATTATCGATTTTACTCAAGCATTACAAGATCATGGAATGTAATTTTTCATGGTTATGTTTTAAACCTCAAGTGGCATTTACCTGTAGTTCAGCACAATTTCTTAAAGACTTTGACAGGAAATAAAAATGCAAATACTGCTAATTTAATGTATTTTAATATGGCTTGTTTGAATCCTAAACATGTTGGAATCATTCCCTGGATCTCAAACAAATTAAACATGCATGCAGTCTCAAATCAGCCCTAATTTTATTTCGACTAAATTCAAACTCAGTGCTTAAAGTAGCTAATTAAATCAGTATTTTTGACGGTTTGCTCTTCAATAACGGGAGATAATGAGAGACCTTCCAGGACTAAAGTATGGCTGCGAATCCCAGAAAACTAGCAAACCTACCTGCTAATGCTAACAATTGCATGGACATAACCGTCTTAGCATGCAGGATCCAAAATATGGCTATAGGGAAAGAATAGATGCATTAGCCCAGAACCGTACGCTTCGAACTTAATTAACTATGTAGAGGGACCTTTTTCCTCAGTTACCTTTTACGTCATGGCACCAAAAACTAGAAAAGAGTGAGCTATGCTCATAAGGTTTTCTAAGGCTAAGTTAGCGAGATGAGTTAGCAAGCTAGTGAGCTAACCACATAGCAACTTAGTTGTCATGTCAATGTCATGAACTCCACTCAGAAAATGAGTAATATAACTTTTACAAAATTCACAGGGTCATGCTGAGTCAGTTAATGTGTTGTTTCCTGGTGACTGGACAATGTACCTTATCTAAATGCAGAATTGTTGGTTTAAGAGAGCAACTGCTACAGTGTCCTGGCAAAGGGCACTCGCTTCAATGAAAATCTAGTTGTATAAAAAGGTAAAATGGTTAGGTATGAAAACCGTTGTGGATACGAGCATCTGCTTGGCAAATAATTGAGATGCCAAAAACGGCATGGGACTAACAATGAGTCAAGAATGGGTCGTAATGTAGTGTGAACAGATTTCTGTGCACTGTGTCACTAAAATTAACCTTTAAATCGAAGCCGAAATTGCAGGCTATACTACAACTTTATCGTGACTGAGACCGCTCAACATTCATGAATTTGTATGGACTTTAATGAGTAAGGATTTCAAAAGAGCAAATACACCAGAGTGAACCATGCTGACAAAAGATCCTGTGATCCTGTAAAATGGGTTATGCAAATGTTAAAGAATTTTCAGCAGATGGCTTAAGAGGAGATGGGGGGAAATACTTGTTTTCAAAGATAATTGGTCCGCACACTGTTGGACAAAAGAGAAATTGCCCGCGGAATCAGAGGATGTGATTGGAAATTAATAATTCATGCGACATCCTTTTTAGGTTACGGGAATTACGTCCCAGTGACATTGTGTGATCGTCCCGTGAGCTTGGTGAGGTATCTGCCCACGTTGTTGCCGGTCAATGTCACCCGAGCTTCCTCTTTGGTTTCTGTTTTCCTCTGTTGAGCAGAAAAGCAGGGGTGGCATTATAAACCTTTGCCACTGCCCTCCAGAGGGAACAATAAAACTCAGAACGCAGAACAGTATTCGTAAACAGTGTCGATCTCCAAATGTCAAATAAAATTTTTATACAAAAACTGAAACTGCAGGGTTACCAGGCAATGGTGTATAATGGTAAATAACTAAACCATATGATAAAAATGACGTAATTTTGAATGCGTCATAGTACGTTACTTAAAGGGTAGTCAGGAATGATCAAGATGGAAAAGGGTAATACATCAGAAAAGTTAAAGAAATATAGCTGCAAGTGGCGATGGGGGAAAAAGCAGCTGTGGAAAACTACTGTTCCATTGAAGCTGGAGGCCGGTGGGATCCATAGTACTAAAATCCTAGTCAATGTGATCTGCAGAATTTGGAGAATAGCAGCAAATATGTCAAATTCAGGTCGTAGTTCAACTGCATCTAGTTTTTGTAGTTTGTGAGTTAAGAGGTTAATACAAAATCTTATCTAGTCTTATTGTTTACCTGTCTGCTGAATTAAATGTGATATTTTTCGCAAAAAGGTGAGAGTATCAATAATTTCCATTCATTTGTACGAAAAAACAAACATGGCAAATTGACAAGCTTGTAATTTAGCCGGCTCGTGTATGTCGAACACGAAGGGACGTGAAGAACGGATAGAGACACTTTTGGGAAACAATGATCAAAATGAACCCATGTCACTTTCAAAGAACGTTTTGGGAGATTGCATGCACAACACATTTATGTTTTCTCTAAATTATACTCCGTAACTAGGGGCTCTTTATCCTGTCTGCAAAATGCTCTGTTGTCGTTTCCTGCGTTGACGCTGTATTCATCTCTACACATCTGCACAAATCCATTACACACTAATTTCGGGAACACATGCTCGGATACAACCAAGAAAACAAAAGCATAATTCCACCGAAACACAATCAAAATGATCAAATGAATATTCTATTACATTATGAAAAATAAATAATGCAAATAAGGTACACCATGTAATAACTCTGTGAACTTTTCAGGGCAGAAACCCACATGGCCTGTGAGCAGCGCCTTTAAACATTTAATATGACGTGACCACCGTGCCACGTGGTCCAGCAGTGAAAATTCTTCTGGTGAAGATGGGAATTTGCCACAGGCATTATAAATCTCCGTCCCTCGCCCGTTCATGACTGGTTCTTGAATGAGAGGTTGCATCATTATCAGCAAATAAAGCTGAATCCAAAACGACAACCAAGCCATGTGACCTAGGCCCATGATCCTCAATCCCACGATCTATGAGTCACTGACTAAACTTTAAATCAGGAAACCTTGTTGGCTGTCTTGGCCTGAAATAAAACCGGAATTGGGTTATGGCCCGAGGAGGAGAGGGTCATAACACTGTTGGTTGAACACAGTCGCTATTAATGGGTCAGGAAAGGAACATATGAGCAAGAAAAGATATATTGAGTAAAACAAGGTGTGGAAATGTTTAAAATCCCTTTGTATTCCAAACACGGGCATCTCAGACTATGTAACGTGTAAAGCCACCTGGTCTTTTGTCTATCACCCTGGATGACTGCTAAAATAAATCTCAGGCAATAGAAGTGACGACTGTAGCTGTCACATCTGCTCTGAAGGTAAATTAAAGACCTGCCCCCTGGCCACACCGCCTGCAGTATCGCCTCACAGATGTAGTGAACCTTTTCTGTGTGTGTGTGTGTGTGTGTGTGTGCGCGCGTGTGTGTGTGCATGCGTGTGTGTGTGTGTGCGTGCGAGAGAGTGTGTATGTAATAGTGTGTGGGTGTGTGTGTGTGTGTGTGTAATAGTGTGTGGGGGTGTGTGTGTGTGCATGCGTGTGTGTGTGTGTGCGTGCGAGAGAGTGTGTATGTAATAGTGTGTGGGTGTGTGTGTGTG
>JAOVYW010010532.1:0-18554 GCA_025775045.1 Hiodon tergisus
AGGAAGAAACCTTGAGAGGAACCCGGCTTAATGGGGGAGCCCATCCTCCGCTGGCCAGCACTAGGAGCTGAATTAAAAAATATAACGTCCATATTGTTTGATGCTCTCCAGTTGAGTAGTTCCAAGATATTGTAATATCCAGAGGAGAGCGTTGGGGCCCCAGATGGCTGGAGTCCAGTCTAATGGTCCACTGGTTGCTGTGGTGAAAGCGATGCAGTTCTGCAGGATGCCTCACGTGATTGCTCGAAAGAGAGAGATAGCACATTGATAATGGTTACCTGTGGAAGCAGTATGATCAGGTAATTTGAACATTTTTAAAGTGAAACTTTGTGAGTGGTCACATATATCTACATATATCTATGGCAGCATACAAAGAGGGTGAGTGCCGGAATCAACACATGACCATGAAGGTTGTCCGAACCCATGGTGCGACAACAGGAATGGTTCTTATCACAAAAACATTTCTAATAGCCCCCCTATTGACTATATGCAAGTTTGAAAAGATGCGTTTTTAATCTTGCTTTAAAAATAGAGACTGTGTCGGATTCCCGCACAAATTTTGGGAGCCTATTTCATAGTTGTGGAGTTCTATATGCAAATGCTCTACCTCCAGATTTTGATTAGATATTCTTGGTACACATAGATTCCCAGCCTCTTGTGAGCGAAGAAATCTAGATGGGACAGACGGAACTATAATATCTGTTAGATACGAGGGAGCTAGCCCATTTACAACCTTAAAAGTAAACAAAAGTAACTTAAAATACTTATTGGATTCCTGCCCTATTGGCAGCTAATGTAATGAAGCCAACACTGGTGTGATGCGATCATATTTCTTATGTCTAGTAAGGATCCTAGCAGCTGCATTCTGAACAACTTGTAGTGTATTTGTGGCTGTATTTGAGCCACCTGATAATATAGCATTATAATAATCAAGTCTGGAAGTAACAAAAGCTTGGATTAAATTCTCTGCATCCTGATCACCTAAAAAATTTCTAATCTTGGCAATGTTTCTCAGGTGGTAGAATCCTATCTTTAGCATGCCGGTCCAAAAAAAGATCTGGATCAATTGTAACTCCAAGATCTTTAACCAATGCACAAAATGCCCTTGGCTGGCACTATACACTTCTATCAGCTTTCCATCTAGGTCCAGCACATAGTCATTGAGCCTTGTAAAATGGCCTTTTTGGCCAAGGATGATCATTTCTGATTAGGAAATAGGAAATTAGAGGACATCCAATCTCTTACATCTTTCAAACAAAGCCCAAATCCTCACCATCATCCGCATAACAATGAAAGTTGATCTTGTGCTTACGGATGATATCACCAAGGGGTAGCAGATACAAAGAGAATAGAAGGGGGCCCAACACCGAACCTTGTGGTACTCCATATCTAACTGGAAACAAATCAGATGAGTCTTCCCCAAACTGAAATCTATTTGTCAAATATGACCCTAGAGCAGTCCCTTATATGCTTACGTGGGTGTCAAGTCTTTTTAAGAAGATATGGTGATCTATAGTAGCAAATGCACACTTAAATCAAGCAGTACTAGAACAGACACCAAGGTATTATCAGATGACATTAGAATATCATTTACAACCCTATTGAGTGCCTTTAAGTACTATGCCCTCGAAAACCTGACTGAAATATTTCTAGCATATTATTAGAGTTTAGAAATTCCAATAACTGCTGGGCTACTACTTTCTCCAATATTTTAGACAAAAATGACAAATTAGATACTGGCCTAAAGTTCTTAAGAACATATGGATCTAAATTTGGTTTCTTTAAAGTTGGTTTAATTACTGCTACTTTGAGAGACTCAGTGACACATCCTGATAC
This sequence comes from Hiodon tergisus, assembly GCA_025775045.1. NCBI lineage: Eukaryota > Metazoa > Chordata > Actinopteri > Hiodontiformes > Hiodontidae > Hiodon > Hiodon tergisus. The sequence goes on from JAOVYW010010532.1 coordinate 1,837, forward strand.
TAAAGACGCATTGACAATGTTTAACATTGGTTTAGACGTAAATACTCCCTCTGTGTTGCTGTGAGAAGAGAGAGAGAAACCTGGGACCAGTGGGAAGAGAGAGAAAGACAATGAAGCCCAGAGGGAACTTCGATCTGGGCCCACCTCAAAAGGGAGGGACTGACGTTTTGCACGATGTGGATTGAGTTCGGGCATGAGTGGGACGTTTAGAGAATGTGTGAAGAGAATGTGGGCTGAGGCTGAAATGGATAGGTGGGGAGAGGAGTTGAGGAGAAACGCTCTGGCTACCAAGATCTCCAGTGAGTACCTTTTGCAACTTGAGCAACAACAGGCTATGCTACAGGAGAGTAATGCCCACATCTCTGAGCTGGAAGAAAGTCAGTTGCATAGGAAAGCCTGGAGAAGGAGCTGCAAAGAAGGGACCAAATGACCCTGGAAGCCAATCAGGAAGCCCAGAGGAGTGAATGAAAGACAGCAGACCTCTCCAGCTCAGCATGCAGTTGAACACCCAAGTAAACAAGTACCGGGGTGAGCTGACAGGGAGATGGAGCTCCTGCAGCTGTGCAGGGAAAGCAGGACCAGGGACTCTGAGCTCAATTGAATGGCAGAGACCCAGCAGGAGACCCAGGGCCTAAAGGAGAAGAAGGCTAAGAGGGTGGTTGACCTGGAGTAGAAGCTACACTGGAGCCAGATGGACCAACGCCACTCACTGCACGGGTGCAGCTGCTGTAGGGCCGTCTGTAGGAGCTGTGCAACATGCTGCAGTGTATGCAGCTGACTGCAAGTGTGTGAGGCAGCCAGGGAGAAGCTGGCCCCAAGAGCTAACAGCTCTTGCTCATTCATAACTGTTTATTGTTTAGAGTTAAATGTGTGATGAGCTGAGAGGGTAATTACTAGCCCTATTAACTCCTGGCCCTTGTGATGGCAACACACTCTACCTCCTATTGGATGCTACAGGGGGAGATGGTTTGTGGCTCTATATGCATGACTATGGAGGAGGCCTGGGAGCGGCTCCTGCTAATGTACCCAGACAGGGCATATAAGGAACGACTTCCCCAGAGAAGAAGAAAACAGAGTTGGGTCGGAAACAGAAAATAATCCGGCAGATCAACTCCCTGGCCCTGGAGTCCAAGGTAAACAGACGTTGCCTTCAATATTTGAAGGGCTAGGCTGTCTCACTGCCTTCAATCATCAGCCACTTACTGACCTCACAATGCACCCTCTCATTCAGCCGCTGTGCAGCATTCCACGAGGCCGTAGGTCTCCAACCTGGTGATGGCCAACATTCACAACATTCATCATGAACACTGAGGCATTCTGTTACATCAGGATGCCTTTTAGACTTCCACCCCACGCAGCTGGTTCCAGAAAATATTGTTCTCTATCCTCCCAGGAATCCCGGATGTAGCCGTATATCTGGATCAATGATATGCACAGATCAACCATTTACCATAGATGCCTTCCAGTGCAGTCCAGAGTCCACCTCTCTTGCCCAGTTCTTTTATCAGCATGACAGCATTTATCTGGACTTTTTACCCAACTACTCCACCACCCTACCCCACTGCGTCAACTGCTTAAAAAGGATGCAGTTGGAGGCTGGAAGCTAGTGTGATTTGGAGAAAGGTAGACAGTACAGTTAGGAGAATGCTTGTATAGTTGACAGATTGGTTTGGAAATTGTTTGTATAGTAAACAGTATGGTTTAGAGGACGTTTGTACAGTTGACAGTGCGGTTTCGGACAGCACTGAGCTTTGAGGACAGACAGACCAAAAAAGGATGCGAATGATTTCACTGATGCGTGAAAATCTGTTCAAGGCCGCTGAGTTTAGCTCATCATTAACGCTTCATGCACTGTCAGTCCCCATCAATTCCCTTTCCCCAAACTGGTAGTATAAATAAACACATTTTAAGATAAATAAAAATAATCTGAAGAAGTTCAAGTCCCGTTTGACATTGGATGTCCCCATATCCCCTGTTGAAGTCTCAGACTGATTCTTTCATTGGTTTTCAGTCCCTGAAAGTAACTTTTTGAGGAAAAAGTTTCTTTAAAAGTTTTCAGGTTAAATTACAACACAGACTGATCACATTGAGCACAAAAAGTAGATGGGTAATCAGGCAGGGGATAGAAGTGATAAAAAGCAAACAATGTGAAGATGTCTCACACATCTCAGAGAGTGATAATGGCAATAAGCAACTTTAGCCTCACAGATTTAATAAGAATATCCTGTGCCCAGTATTGGAATAGAAATGATTTAAAACCTGCAGAGGCTGGGTGAGACAAATGTGGTCAAGGTTGTTTCGTTTTGATTAACTGTAGAGAGAAATCTCTGTTCTCAATGGACTCGTACATTGGCACATCCATTTCACTGTTTAGGAAATATGCAGTATGTCCTAGGTATGAAAATGTCTGCTTCATGTAATACCCACCAGTTACAATTTATTACAGGAAGCGATACCAGATTTCATATTTCTATTATCCATTTTAAATGAACTATAAATGTCACTATAATTTATTGTGTTTATAATTTTTGTAAATAGTTTTCTGGTGCCTCCCCGCTTTTTTTCTTTCTCTCATTGTAAATAAAGTTAAGCCTGGGTTATTCATTGCCATCTGTGTCTGCCTACTGTTCTCCAAACCTGGACCACCTGGTTAAAAACTAATTAATTTTCAACATACTATTTTTAAGCAACTGCAAAAAATAAAAATACAAAAACAATTCATTGCATAGACATGAAAATATGATTAAGCTAACAGAAACACAGCCACAAAAATGCAAGCATCTGCAGAGGAAAGTTAGATACCTGAGTCACATCATCAGCAGAGGCTGGCTGGCCTTAGAGATGCTGAGGCAAGTATTGGTATTTCTTTGGTTCACGGGAAACTATCCACGGTTTATACCGGCCTTCTCAAAGACTGTGGCCCGCAGGTCTTGTAAAGAAGAACCAGCAAGTTAACTGGACGAATGATTTCCAGCCGGCTTTCAAGGCACTGTAGACCACTCTAGTGAGTGCACCTCGCCTTCGCGGACTTCATTAAACCTTTATATCTTTATACAGATGCCATTCTGAAAGGGGCAAAGAACTGTGCTCTCCTGGATCCTGGATGGCAGACAGAGGGTAATTGTGTGACGGAGAGGTGATCAGTCTCATATAAAAAGAATATTAATAGTCTCATTTAATTCAATTAATTTAACCATAAGCACATTTTGGATTAAAATTAACAATTGAATTCACTTTTTTAAAGAGCTGATTTTGGTGAAGGTGAAAGTTATTTTATCAATATTTAAATGAAATAAACAAACAACACAAACAACCTGGTAAAAATATTAAAGCGTTTATTAAAGCAGTTATACAATACAATATAGACAGATGACACGTGGTGGGAAATGACTGAGAAAGGAATTTGATAAAGGAGGAAGAACAAAATGGAACAGTTCAAATTTTTGTGACTACACGTAGGGTGGGAGAGCATGAACAAAGGAGTGGTGCATTTACCTAGGTCTGAATAGGGATAAATGATGAGATGTCAAGATCATCTTGCCTTAGGAGTTAGTGAGGGATAGACTGCATGCAATGGCAGGCAGGTTTAACGTTATAACACTTTTGCATCACGTATCACAGCAAAGTATTCAAACATACGTGTTATGTCTAAAAGAACGAGACAATTTGCCGCATCACAGGTGAGCCCACCAAACTTTTCCACACAACCTTTTAAGAAAAACCACTACAGAAACTCTACATACGTAACGTATCATCATGTCACGACAGTGAGAGGTAATGTGATACCCAATACAAAATAATTACAGAACAACAGAACAGGTCTGGGAGTCTCTGGGCACCCGGCAAGGGTGTGGCCCCCCACTTGCCTGTATGCCTGTGCCGACCGGGATGTGTCCCTGGGCTGCATGCCACACGCATATCTCTCCAGAATGTGGTCACATGGCGATTTGACAAACATATCCCCCCCATAAATGGGTGGCTGTGACCCTGAAAGGTCAGAGGTCAGAGTCTTTCAGGGCCACAGTGAGCCAAGAGAGGAGGCTGTCCCTTCCCTCACCCAGGCCAGTCCTGGAAAATGGTGATGTCCCCAGGGAGAGAGGGTATTCTTACCCATGGGCAACACAGGGACCCCGGGATTGGTTTGTGGGGATCATTGCCAGAGCAGACTGCTGACAGGGCTATACATAATAACTTTGACATTAAAAGATACATTAAGTACCAGCAATGTTGTGTATTTATTGTTTTCCCATTCAAATGAATAAACATCTTTGGACTAACTAATCCAGGCAAAGGATACCACTGGAAAATATAGGACATTGCTCACACAATGTTCGATCCAGTGTTGTTCATAATTTTGAGGGCAATTTTAATTGAAAACCTATGTATCCCATTTTGGATTCGTAGATGCATGGGTTTCAGCTTTTCTCTGTGGTTTCCTAACAGAGCCACTAGAGGGAGTCTGAAATCCAGTTTCTGATGAGCCCAACTGCAAGCTCATAGAAAAAAATTAAATAATTATAGGTAATTGGAATTGAAACAGTAGATATTTTGGCAAGACTGCATTTGTATTGAAGATAATGTTAACATCAGTCATCAGATTCTGACTGTGCACAGGGCATTTTTACTAATGTTTGATTCAGCTTCAAAATTACTGATATTCTGAGATTTTGTCCAATAACATCATAACGGTGGTTTTTGTTTTAGTTCTTTGATTTATTTTATGAAGTTAGTTTTAAAAATTTGTAAATATGAAATGTGAAACATGCCCTCTCCCATATCTCTCATAGATTTGAATTCAAATTTTTCTTCCCCAGGATAAAATTACTCTATATCTAAGATGAACTATCAATACATGCATACAAAGAAAGGTATCTAAGGTTTTTTTAAATGATTGTTTTTGCAAATTTGTCATGTCTTCAAAAGTTTTAGATTTTGTTTTTCTTTACGCAGTGTTTAGATCCTGGCTCCAAATCCGTGTATTAGTTCAAGTTAAACTAACATTACATTAAACACACATTCAAATTAACATTTATGTGTACGGTAAGAGTGGTCGCTATGGTGAGTGGCAACTTGGACCCATTAAAACTTGTTTATAAGGCCAGTCTGACACTTTTAAACACTGTGTCTAAACACCTGGATTACTATAATACTGTATTTTAGTCATGGATTTTTAGTCAGGTCCTACCCCGGTTTTATGGATCAGAGAATGACTTCATAATAGACCACTACATGGCATAGAACATGGTTTCAGATCAAAGAAATTAATTGAAAACACTATGTCCCCCAACGCTGTTTTCTATCCCTTCATCTTCACAATCCTCACAAACTAAATTACATGCAACAACAAAGTTTAATAAAATACACGGACGATATGGTACTACGTATCGAAAAAACATTCCTCAACAACATGTCTTACTTTGCTGAGTGCCTTACGTCTTTTTGGTGTTCTAATGCAGCCAACAGTCAACTTGTATGTGGGAGAGCTAGGATATTATGTTCAGAATCCACCTTAAGAATCTGCAGGTGTTGTTATGTGGACAATACAACCAGCTGCCTGCTGATGATCCCCAGGATATCTCTGTCCCATCCTGCTATAGACCGTGATTGCTGCTGATCCCCACAGTATCTCCACTCCATCATGCTAATAGCTGTGAATGTTGTTGATCCTATATCCAGTCCATCATGCTACAGGCTGTGATTGCTGCTGCAGCTGCCACTGGATTTCCTGACCCGCAGGCTATCCTCATCTTAACCACCTGAAATTGGCTGGCCTGCCCTACCTCTTTTCTCTTAGTTGCTATTCTGTGAAAAGTCCTCTGCTTTTTCATGGAGTTGAGGAACCTTTTTTTTTTTTTTTAACCTGCCATTTGTTTTATTGTTCCAATTTACTCACTAATGTTGAATCAATTTCTCCCCCATTTCTACAAATGCATTTCAGTACGATTGTATGCAGCGCTATATTTCTTCACTAATTCTTTGATCTAATCTAGTGTCTTCATATGTATATAATAATACTTTTAGCAAACCTTTTCACCCCTGACAGTGCTGACCCCTTTCTCCCTACCTATTTGTTATGGCCACTGAGCCTTTAGAAATCGCTATACAAAATCATTCTAGCATTACAGGTTTAAAAGGGCATATAGAGACATAATGAGCTGACAATGTTACTTTAATCTTTGCCAACTTTCTGTGTCCTTCAGTTCCCTTTCAGAAGTCCTAACATCTTCTGGATGCATCTGGATACAAAATAAACAACAGGAAAGAACACAATTATTTTCTTAAACCAGGAGAAGCATCACCTAAAAACAAAGATCTGGTTTTTAAAGTTTCCATAAGTTTTACCTATCTGGGTATAAAAATTGGTAATTCCGATTTCTGTGTTGGAGATTAATATTCTCCTCAAGCGTAACTTTATTTTTTGGTGCATTGCACCATAAATTTTGTAAAAAGAAAAGGCTTACTTTATCCGAAACAGAAAATGCTCCAGGCTTCGCCTAACTTAATTCTATTTACTGTATGATAGAGGGTGCTTATAACTCCTGTACTTCCAGTGGTACAATTGAACAGCAATAAGCTGCAATGAGTGGGGTTTCACTTGAAAACACAGTCTTTGGGAGAATAATCTCAATTATATTTTTTTTTCCTCTTTTTTGAAGAAATACTAATTCTGTACACCATGGAGATCAGATGCAGTATCCCAATAAATGTTGACCTATAGGTATCTACCATTTGGATGCATGGATTTCTTTGAAGAATCAGTTGTTACCACTCAGAGCAACACTCAGTCCAAATTAATCAATATTATGCTAACTATACAAACTTTATACAAACTACTACCACTAAGTAGAAAAAGGAAATTGTGGAGTGAAGATCTGGCTCTAGTTTAGGTTAGTGAGTGGAGGGAGAGCAATGCCAAAACATTAAATGACAATCAATGAGACTACTCCGGTAACAACAAGAATATGTAGATATTGCTTCACAGGTTTAACCCGTCAGTCCCTGAATAATATGGTATATCTGGACTGCAGAGAGGTACCTTAATTCATAGTATATGAGTGTGTCTGGAAATCCAATGGCTTTGGGGTTAGGTCATTGACTGTTTCTCCCAAATTTGTCCAAACGAATGCCCCTTTGCCCTTTGAAAAGCATTTTAGGCATTTACTAAAATAGATGTTTGGCAGATAAGGAAAATAAAATGTAGGATAATTATTTTCTTTACACTACTAGTCTGATAACCTTGGAAAGAGGAAAATCATTTTCATGAGGATTTCAACCCAATAATGTTGGGTATGCTATTAATTTGTTAAAAGTAAAGACGAGTTTGGGTTATTCTTATGGTCACTGAATGAAAGCATATAATGAATATTGCAGTTTCTGTTCTTAATTAAATAATCATTTCCATGTTTAATAATTTGATATCTTCAAATTCCTTTCAGCTTTTTTTCTAAGTTGTTCTCAGGAGTCTATGCCATCATTGCAATAGGTTAGGCCAGCTATAGATTCATGAAGACAATGGGTTCCAGTGTTTGCTGTACTTGACACTATGTACCCTACCATACATAACGATCATGAAATCAACGAAACCATGAGCAGGTAAGTCACACTGTTTCTTTGGTTAATGATCTGTGCCCTATACTAAAAATTTCTGCTGTTCACATTTGTTTTTTTCCTGCTAAAACTAGTATAATAGTAAAAGTAAAGAGAATGGTTTATTGTCGTACATAGGCAATTCATGTTGTGAGTCACTCCCTCACAAAATTAACCGTTAACCACCTACCATTAACATTTTATCTAACTAGGTTGCTTTTACAGTTCAGGTAAAGATATGCATTTTACCGATTTGCTGCTTCAGGGACTGATTAGCTTTCCCTGTAAATAAGATTCCAGTTACCCCATCCTGCCTGACCAAGCCCACTCATTGCCCTGATTCTCCTTCAGGATGCTGCCTACACCACAAACTATGGTTTCAATGGTTTCATTGATTGTGTTAATACTGATATTACATATATACGTTTCTGAACCCGGGAACTTTGTACAATGGCACGTATACCTGATTGATGCTGGGTGCACAGCACAATGCAACACCGGCAGAGGTAGAATTTTTGTACCAGCAGCAGTAAAGAAATGACTACATATGAGAATGCCACCTTTCACTTGAGAGTATTTTCGTTTCCATGTTGAATATTGAAAGACATTCTTTTGTGATTAGTTTCTCTAGTACAGCAAAGTTCAGCATAAAATAACAATACATCATGTGAAGTGTTAAGCACAGGACAAGAACCATGTATATTTGTATGCAAGACAAAAACAGGAAGCAGCTAAAATAAAATCAAAAGATTGCAATGTAGCTGTTAAAATCCCATTTTATTATATTTTTATAAATGCCCGATACTGGGCGTTTTGTCAGCATTATCACATATATATCGAAAGGGTGCAGTTAGTCCCTCAAAACTCTTTGGTGATGAATATTATCATGTGCATCATAATTGGTGGTGCAACCCTTTTCAATTTAGAATGTGTAAATCTTAATTTAGTAAACATTTAAGTTATAACTAGCACCCGATGATTTGCGTAGGCTCATACCACCAGAAGTGGTGGTGAAGTTCCCTGTGGTCAGTGTCTCCAAGTGGATCTTGTGTGTCAGTGGGGTTCTTTTAGTGTTTTTTAAATTAACCCTCTGTGTCTGTGGCATCCTCCAATTTACATGGCTAAATTGTGCCAAATAAATTCCTGCCACTGGGCTTTTACTACGTTTCTTGATCAGTGGCCCAAACAAAGCAAAACTTTAAGCTCCATTAAACCTGTAGTAGTCAAAGGTGTGAATATGTTTAAACCCGCAAAACAACAAACCATAATAGCTATTCGCTAAAACAGAAAAATTAATAATCACAAAACGGGTTATTTTCATTTAAGAACCCAGAAGTCTAAGCAGTTATGCTAAATTACGTGAAAGCGCTTGGTGTCATGTGCTGCAATCAACTAAAATATGGAGACCAGGAGGGTTCTATTTTTTCTTCTGAGCCATCGTGGAATTGTTGCGACCGCAAAGAGTTACAGTAAATTTTTCAGGGAATACGATAATAATTCAACGTCCTGTTTTAAAAATACGAAACATCACTAATGATTAAGTAAATCCAATTTTGCTGCAAGCACAGAAGTATGGCTCATGTGCCTTTAACTGCCTTTTTACACGAGCCTTTTACTGGGATGTGGAGAAATCGGCCCCGGAGGCTGCCCTTCACTCTAGTCCCAAATCCAGAGTGTGACTGTACGCAAGGTTCAAGGCTCTTTTTCTAAGAACCAAAATGGCAATAAGGAGCGGTATTTAACAAAAATTTCTCAGACTTGGATAGTGGTGGGAGGGGGATTGGGGGGGCTGTAATGACTGCCAGATTTTATAATATTGCAGTCACATGACATCAAGCTCTTTGGCATGATTTGACATAACTGCGCAGAATTCTGGGTTCTGGGGAAATAACCCTTAAAGGATGGTTTATATTTCTATGCATCGTATGTGTAGATGAAAAAGTGAATGTAAAAGCTCACATATAAATGCTGGTTTTTGACAGTTTTAATAGACCCTGATTGCAGTTTAATTACAAATTAAGGGAAAAAATAAAATCAAAGTTGAACATTGCATGCATTAATGGCATCCTCTGAATGCTCTATAACCGCTGTGGAACATTGGGGTGCAGACACTTCTACATGGAAAAATACATACTTTTTAAAATGAGCGGCTCCACCCCACCGCCACAGAATACAAGAGATTTATAAAATACTGGGAACACATGACAATTTGTACACTTCCCCAGGCGAAACCGCCAAAAAAAGAACCCCTGTTCCCCATCTCTTTCCCCATCTTTATCTGACTCAGCTTCCAGACACTGGTGGAAAAGTAGGGAAGGTAGAATAAATCAAGGAAACGCTTAGGAAACCGGGACAGTAACAACAGTTTAAATGTTCCTCAAAATATAGACATTAACAAAAAACAAGAGAAATTAGTGGGATGGGTGATAAAGTTCAGAAACAATTACAGTATTAATTCCCAGCAACACTGACATCCATTAAATTTAATGTAGAAAGCCATGTATGCAGTCTGCATGGCGCAGACAGTACAGGTACGGCAGTGTGTGTGATAAAGGTGATGGTGCAGACAGTTTAGGCAAGGTAAAGATGTGAGGAACTAATGCACAATAAAGCAAATGACATGGAAGAAACCCCATCCCACTGCACCAGCCCTGGGTCACCTGCAAATCCACGCACGCACACGAGCGAGCAAGCACACACACACACACACACACACACACACACACGGAGTGTTTCGGTGGCAGGTAAATGCCACCAGACCCCCCCCACCCCCACCCCACCCTAAACAGAGTACAGTTTTTTTTTGGTTTTAAAACCAAAACTTGAAAACTAAAAATAAACAAAACAGAAAAAAGTGATTTAGACAAAAGTTCTGCCATGTGTGATGAACTGTGGCGAGTGCCTCACTTTTTAATATCTGTGGTATGGATGTTTTAACAACTATGTTTAAACAACCCCTCCAATCCCGTTTTCAAATCTCAAACCTCAAAATCATGAAAAAGGTGCAGAGCGCAATAAATGTTTGAACTGGAGATCAAAATTCACTGAACCCTCAATTGGATGGAACATTAATGGTCCAGGATGAGAGCAGTCCAGTTTGAGTGGAACACTGATGGTCCAGGATGAGAGCAGTCCAGTTTGTGAGGAAAACCGATGTTACATTTGTGAGAGCAGTCCAGTTTGAGCAGAACATCAACGGTCCAGGTGTGAGAGCAGTCCAGTCTGTTTGAAGCATCAACGGTCCAGGTGTGAGAGCCGTCCAGTTTGTGTGGAGCATCAATGGTCCAGGTGTGAGAGCCGTCCAGTTTGTGTGGAGCGTCAACGGTCCAGGTGTGAAAGCAGTACAGTTGGAATGGACCATCAAGTGCCAGTTTGAGATCTGACTCAGAGACAGAAGTCCGAGACAGAAGCAGTCATCATGCCCCCACAACATAGACACTTCTATAACACTGAACCATTTGGAGCAAAAGATGATTTTGAACTGTTATTTGGTATTGGCACACATTCACACAGCCATGTACACAGCACTGTCTGCATTGGTGTCAGTGTAACTGTTCTCATAGGGGGGAGATCAGAGGCACAGAGGGGGAGGTTAGCAGTAGGTAGGGAGGAGAGATCAGTTGAGGGATCAGCCGTCGTTCTCTAGAGACAGCTGTGCTGTGGCTCTGTGCAGCTCTGCGTTCTCCCCACACCGGGATGGCGGGGGTCGACTTTCTCCCTTCTCATTTGCTCGCACCTTCCTGTCATCAGATATATCTGCGATTGTCTCTGCGCGGGCCTCCATGCGCTGGTCCTCACTCCAGCGCCGCTTGAAGCGCAGTTTGAGGGGTTCGCACAAGGTTTCCTTGGGAAATATATGGGCGGAGCTTGCAATGGAGGAGCCTACTGGGGTGGAGCCTGTGGGAACACCCTTGGGCTCACTCTTTAGAGAGGCTAATTGGGGCACAGTAGGGGTCTTGAAAACATCCTCATCCAAGTCATCCTCGGCCAGATGCGGCTGCTGATAAGTGTGGCGAAACTCCTCTTCCTCTTCTTCGCTGATGTCGGTTACCTCCACTTCCTCCTCTGACTCCATGTCAGACATGGGCTCCACCTGGACAACAGAGACCAGAGCTTTGGTGACAATAGTCCTCTCATAACTACCTCAGCAAACACAAGTGAGTGACTGAACACAAAAACATCTCATAGTACCGACGCTGAAAGTGAGGAGCATGTATTCATACCTGCATCATGTTCTAAGAAGCTTACCTTGATCACAGGCAGCGAGCCAGAGGAGCTGGAGTTCGGCTGAGGGCTGGGCATGGAAGCAGAACCAACTCTATCCTGAGACTGAGCCTCACGCTGCTTGCGCCCCAGTGGGGGCGGCTGGAGCTTGAACTTGAAAGAAGAGGGGCACAACTCCTCCCCCACCTGCGGCGAGCAGGGGTGGGACATGGCTGGCTCCGGCCGCTGAGGCTGGGGAACCATGATATTGGGGTAATGCAGGAAGGCACGTGGGCTGAGGTGGTAGTTGTAGACACTCTGAGCATGGGCCTGCAGGTATAGCTTCATGTCCTCTGGGCTGAAGGAGAAATGACCCCCGGGGCTAAGTGACGGGGAGGGGGTGTATGGCAGATGCGAGGAGGGGGTGATAGGGAGGGCGGGGGAGAGGGGGGGAGCCAGTACGGGAAAGGGGGAAAAGGGCTCAGGGTGAACCCTGTGTGCCTGCAGAGCTCCAGAGTGAGAGGCCCCATACGCCCGGAGGAGGTGAGGATGCAGGATACCTCTGAACACCCTCTCACTCCCGCGCTCCTCGCCCCCTCCCTCCTCCACCTCAGAGTTTGCGGAGGTGCCATCACTGCAGTCACTGACAGAGCCACGGGCCAGACGCCGGGATGTTGGACCAAATGGGCTGCGTGGGTCCTCCCTGGGCGATAACAGGTCCGACGGGGTGGAGGGTGGAAAGCGGAAGTGAGCACCCCCCCCAGAGGGGACTGGGGGTGCGCTTTGAGGAACTCCGCCTCCTGCACAAGACAAATCATTGTAGAAACTGAGCATAAAAAAACACAACTCTCTCAACCACTTCTGCTTTTTACCGCTATGTCCTGGGAACTATACAGTTTCAAAATGTGTGCAGGAGAGACAAAATCCTCACTTTTACCAATAATTCTTCCACATTAAAACCTTGTAGTTAATTTGATATATTGAAAGCTGTTATTGCGGCTAAACCAGGGGTTGTAAACCCTGGGGCTGGAGTGCCATGATCCAACAGATTTTAGAGATCTTTCTAATGAGAGAAACAAAGAGTGCTTGGAAGTTTAGACCTCTATACTGCATACAATGAGACATTGTGTGCTAAATCTGACCTCTGAATTTGTGAGATACATATAAGCTTAATGCTTAGTTTCGTACTTTTAGACAGGGAAAAATATCAGTTCTAAATTACTTCTCCTGTTATACTTAAATCACAGCTATTTGATGTGAATTTTTGTGAATGGAGGTACAATTACAATAAAGTGTGCACCAGATTAAAAAAAGATAAAGCCTGAAATGCTTAATTCCATAATTTTCACATAGCATGAATTTGGTTGACTTTAAACAGGATAATTACAGTCATATTGAAGACGAACCAACTTAACTACAAAGATCCAAGATTTATTTTTGTAATAAAACAATGAATATAGACCTACTTATTGCATTTTATTAAAACCTTTTATCTTTTATTAACTGTACAAGTTAAAAAGACACACCTGCAGATCTCAGGTCAATGAAAGGATAGTTGACAAGCACCAGCTTGTTGAAGTTGAACTTGTAGGTGAACCTCTTCCCTTTAGTCTTGTGTAGGATCCTCTTGTTGTAGTAATACCTGAAGAAAATTGACTGTTACATACTAAAAATATGCAGTTGCCCAACAAATAAAGCAAACAAATAACTTTTTAATGAATAAAAAGTGAGTAAATGAGTAAACTTTTACACGCAAATCTTTTAGACAAAAAGGCACATGCCCAATAAGTCTCTTAGAGCAGCGGTTCTCAATCCTGGTCCTGAGCCCTTTTGTTCAAGTCAGATTTTATTGAGAATCATAATGCCTGCATTGTTTGTCTATTTAACAAGTTCAGGTTTTTAAAAATCGTAGTCAAGCAATTAAACAAAATAATTATTGGCCTAACTGAAATTGTGCGCGTGTATAGCTACCCTGTGATAAAACCAAAAATAGCAAGTATATTACTTTTTAAACCAACTGCGTGTGTATGCGTGCGAGTGAGTTTGTGAGTGTGTTAACTAAGCCAATAGTTGCAGTTTTACAGTGCTGGTAGGAGACATTTCAACACAGATTCCACTGTAGGCGTTAGCACTAAAGCATGTTAATGGCCTAAAACACGCAACTACTGAATGCTGAATTTGAGAAAGGTGTCTTTTCATGCGCAGGTTTTTCCAGAAAAGTGGTGGATCAGGGTTACATCATTGATCTAAAGAGTCCCTTAAAACAAAGCAGTACAGCACCGTTTAAAAACCAATTGACTGAAAAATCTTACTTCTTCAAATTATACCCATTAAGTCAGCATAAGGTAGACCGTTATGCTGCGCCACCATAAAGGTCGCAAAATGTTTCCCGGATTAAAACACAAGAAGAATTTATTTATATTCAATTTCTTGATGAGCAGAAAGAGAAGAAGCCTGGAGGACATTTTAAGGAGGTCAGGGATCATACAGAAATACGGGATACCTCAGCGCCCGGCTCAGCTTGTCGTAGTTCATCTGAGGCTTGCACTTGCGTGCACCCCACAGCCGGGCTACCTCCTCGGGGTCTTTGATGACAAACTCTCCATACTCCCCTTGCCAGGATATCACGTCCTGGTACTCCACCTTGCGCAGCAGCTCCAGGATGAAGTGCCAGAGCTGGATCTGCCGGGAGCCGGGGCTTGACTCTGTCTTGCACGCCCAGTCTGGGAAGTTGAACCCTGTGACAAGAGCGGCCAGCCACATAACGTATTAATGGGTGAGGAGCAGTGTGTGTCAGTCAGTTTGTTCCCCTCTGTGTGCATGCATGCATCTGTGCCCCAGCACTGTACTACAGCCCATTATACAAGTCTCGGCAGGTTCAGTGAAAGTAGTTCTCAGACTACAGAGGCCTCACTGTGTGTGAACCAATTATAAGCACGGAGTGTGTGTGTGTGCGCGCGCGTGTGCGTGCGCCGGTGTGAGTGCGTGCACGCCCATCTGTTTTCCCCAGTCTGTCCAGCCTATTTCAGGCCAAGACCTAGGATAGATCCCCCTCAACTGCAGTGATACTACATCACATCACCACGTCTCAATTTCAGCTCACATGAGGCAGTGTGTGTGTCCTTTTCCATTTAGCTTGGCACAGTGGAAAAAAGCCAAATCATTAGTGTGTCAGGTAGATATCAAACCAACAGACCACTCAAGCATTCAGTTTTCTGGTCTGCTACTACAAGCTAGTCACCATTTCCAGACAACAGAAAACCAGTTCTATGACATGAAACCACCACTTGCACACTGAAAGCAGAATAGAGACATATTCACCAGCGTGTGCGAAAGAGATGGTAGACACAGATCTCAAAGAAAAGTGAGAAGTAGAAGAAATAAATGCCTTTATCAGCTAGAGCTCAGATTTCACCCAAGCACTTTATAGAAATGACAGGTGACTGTGCCTGAAATCCTGACCACCATGCCAAAAGACTTAGCATCGGATCGATAGTTTAGTGTGCTTGTTGATGAATCCGGATAGTTTTTAAACAGTCTGGACCTTTTTCTTACGCCCTTCAAAGTAAACATTCAGACTCCTTAGACCGTAGGAAGACAACTGAAACACATAGAGAAAACCCAAATGAAAGGAAAGAACGTGCAAATGCCATACAGAGACCAGATTTGAACCAAAGACCCGCTAAACAGGGATTCACTTTTTAATTCTAAAAGCAATATGAGAGATTAAACAGATTTTGAAAGCGCATGTAGGTTGATTAGGTTTAATAGTTTGTGTTGAAAATAATTGCACACTGCTTAAGAGGTTCAAGAGTGGTTTCATGAACACCAGGATGAGGTCAAACACCTTCTATGGCTTCCCCAATCACAAGATCTAAACACCATTGGAATTTTATGGGAAGTTGTGGAATGTATTGTGCGGAGTAGATTTCCACCTCCATCTGGTCCAGAATCACACTAGAAACAGTTTGGAACTTTCTGAAGGCATTTATTTTAATATTCATATATGACTTCCATTGTTTTATCTAGCCCCCATGTATATACTGTTGATGTAAATACAAATGAACCGGACAAAGTTCTGTTTTCTTTTCATTGTAAAAGGCTGGTCCTCTTAGTAACCTTTGGGACAGTGTTGACAAGATGTTAAAATGCCTGTTTTCTTTCACAGCAAAATAATACATGCCGTTATTAGCTTATGATGATAATAATAATAATAATAATAGATTTGCTTTATAAAGCACATTTCAATCTCAATGTTCTGTACATAAGTAGTACAGTATATAAAAGTAAACCATTTTATTTTTTTTTAATAAATGCCATAATAGTGCTGAGCAAACCATACAAAACAAGAAACTTGGCACTCGGAAGTTGTTAGACCTGAAAGCATGTATCGGATCAAGACATTTTATGAAGTCCTTAAGGCAAAGGGCGGTCTTGCTAACATTTTTTTGCGTTTCCATTATACCAGGATATCCCAGATCAGGAATACCTGCAAATAAGGCAATTCAATAGTCTAGCCTGGAGGTGAAAACACATACAACTTTGCATCCGGAAGTTTGAGCATAGGGTATAACCTGGATATATTCCTAAGATGGTAAAAGGAAAGCTTAACACTTTTTATATGGCTATAAAATGTAAGTGAGTTCCTGAGGTAGGACCAAAAACAGATGTGAGTAAAGGATTTCACATGATGCGGCATGGCTATAAACATCAGTCTCAGTCTTACTGCTGCTAAACACTAGTTTTTCATCCAAGACTTAACATTATGCAGACATGCATTCTGACGAAAGACAACCGTACAGACATCCGGTGGGTTTTTGGGGTAAATTTTTGTGTCACCTGCATAGCAACGATAACTAATTGCATGATGGTGATTCATATGCCAAAGAGAGAGAAATTCAATATTTTTTTATATTACACACACACAC
>JAOVYW010010532.1:18654-29224 GCA_025775045.1 Hiodon tergisus
ACACACACACACGTTGAAAACCTTATAAGAGGCCTGCATAATCTTTAAGATTTCTTTAAGAAATCAAGGCCTATGAGGCTGCCGCCAGGGCCAGTTTTGGGGTACTTAACCATGTGGCATGGACCCGACCAGTAAAAAAACCATTAGTATTTGTTGTACTACTTACTTTTTCTTTTTCTCTGTCACTATCGTTGTTTATTGAACTGGTTTTTTATTGTAATTCCAGGTTTACATTTTAACACTATCCTGACTTAAATATATGTTCAAGTAAATACAGTAACATTATTTACAATTACAATTTAGTTGCTTAGCAGACACCGCTTATGATTTCTACATTCATCCAATTGTACAGCTGGATATTTACTGAAGTAATTCAGGTTGAGTGCCTTTGCTCAAGGATACAACAGCTGGGGAGACCTAGAACCAGCATCCTCTTTATTACAAGCCTGTCACCTAACCACTACACCATCAGCTGCCTCTGGTACTTCATTGCTTATAATTAAAAATAGACTGGAACAGATTACTCTGATTGTCCACAGCTGCAGAAAGTTCTGTTGGACTTAATTTACATAGAGAAATATTAAGATATTCTATAATACACTCAAGTCTATAATGTTTAAAATCACAGTTCACAAGGAATGACCTAAAGTTTTTCCAATGCAAAAGCATTCAGTGCATTGTAGGTGCATTATAAATTAGGTAGTTTAAATGCATCAACCGTTAATTTGTAGTCAAATTAATTGGGCACATAAACTGCATTGGGTACAAAGGCATTCTAATAGAAAGGCTTGTGCCTTTGAAAGTTGCGCCTTAATTGTCTTGCATACATTTTAGAAACAGGTGGGTAGGTAAACATGCAAGACATACATGAAAAAAATGCAAGCTTCCTTCTTAATAACATTTCTTTTAACATCATATGAATTGTATGTAAGTTGCCCGGCTAACCTGCAGAAGCCAGGGAAGCAGACAGGAGACTTTAGTTAACAGACCCGAGAGAAGCTCTGCCGGTTTCACCCACCTCAGCCTGGACGGAGCTCTGCCAAATGTGCACCGCTGCTGTGCTCTTAGTTAGCAAAGACCTGAGCTGGATTCAAACTAAATTTGACAAAATCTAGCAGGCAAAATCCAGCTCCTTTTCTGACTGAGCCACTTGGCTAGGCTACCCACGTGTTAAAGGGAAACTGCTGATGCGAGTATTACTCCATCTCTGGACCCTTAACAGCTACACTGGTTGTAGTTTTAAAAAAATCACACATTTTTTCTGTTAATTAAACCAAACCATAGCTTTTTTTCTTCACTGCAATTGAATTTTTATATTAAACCCTACAAAGCCAGGTAGTTTGAGTCAGCTGCTGGTTTGAGCAAATCTTAGAATCTAAGACTTTTGCTAAAATAAATAGTTTAACTACAGTATGCCTACATTTTATTATTTCAAAAATATATTATAATTTATGTATTTTTTTTCCAACCAAGCCACTGTGGCACCCCATCGACTGAAGACTGATGGTTACCATTCCTATTTCGGGGAACCACCCAACGTTCCTGTTTTTTAAATATAAAAAAATAAGAACCCTCACTAATGAGCCAGTATACCCAAGCTGTTAGAGGAGTTAGAGGAGAAGCTGAATAGGCCAAATCACGCCACGCGCGTTCTCTAGCATCACACTCAGTAGTCAGTTGACAGTGGAGGGTTTGGCACCAGAAGCTGCCGTCCACTCTTCCATACCAAACCCAGAGTGCTGTGCATCCATGCCATTCAGCTGGTATAATCGTGTGAATGTGGGGTGTTGCCTAGAACGCACCAGTGCAGTCGCAACCAACACACCCTGGAACATCGTCCCAATAAGTGGCCTTCCCTCTCATACAATGGCCAGGGATCATCTTAGGCGTCAGCAGGTTTTATTCAACATCTTTTACTGTCTAACTGAGTCTTCTGTTCTGACTGGTGTAAGCTCACCATTCTCTACACGAAGTACGCTAGTACTCTCACTGGGCATAGTGAGTAGAGGAAACTTGGTCGGACTGGAGAAGATGGGGACAGAAGTTCTACAGACTGGTTCCCACAAAATTAGTAAGGAGGCAAATAGCAAATATGATTCAGACTACTAACTCACTAACCTGCTTACAATAAGTGATTGACACCAAAAAGGCTGTCTAAGGTTACACCGAGTGCATAGGTTCAAATAGAGACTTTGTCAAGGCCTGAAGCAAGACATTAAGCCTGTACTGGGGAACAAAATTCTTCATCGGCATCCTGAATTGCCTTCAAAAACCTACCAGAAAATGGGCCGTGGGAGACATTGAGTCCACTTTAATGTTGGAAGTTCCACATTCACTGCTAAGTACATCTTCAGTGAGAAGGCGACTTGCACTTGTCAAGCAGGTCCTGCAAGAACTGCAGTATCACCGTTATGGAAGTAGTGGTATCCTCATCCTGCGCAAAGTAGCGCTGTTGAAACACGCCCCTCTTGTAACTGTACTACCAGCATTCTGTAAGGTCTTGAGCACCCAGTCAGAGAGGGCTACAGCTTAACCCGTGCCCTTCACGGTGAAAACCCACAGACAGGTTGTGGTGCCAAAGTGTGCCCTATGCCTGACTGAGAAGGTATTGCCGACCAGGTTGTTTCCACGGAAGGCTGCACAGAATTTGCATCAGGAATGTAAACCAGAGAGTGACACAGGAATTAGTCTTGAATCCCATACAAATTATTAGAGGTACAGATACTTTTGGATCCCCGTTTGGGTTTATAGGTTATGATAAAAATATTACTAATTTTGTTGCCTAATGAGATACAATCAAGAAGCCCAAACTTGTCACAAGAATTATCAAATTCTTGTTGCTGGTTTCAAACTGGTCTATAATCACATCCCCTCATTCTTTTATCGAGTACAGTAGTGACCACTGTGATAATTTTGTGTTGATTGGTTCAAAATCAAATACTTACTGGCTTAAACACTTAAGGGAAAACTGTACATATGCATTCCTATCAGTGTTTAGCCTGCATTGTTTAGTTCCTTCCTGGAAGCTTAAAGCCCGTTCTTGCTTGCCCTGGTCCTGTCCTGAGCTTTATTCTTAATTTCCCAATTCTGCCCATTCTCACAAGCTTCATCCCTTCCTCATCCCAGCCCGCAAAATTCTATACTTTTTTTCTGTACCGCAGGAATCGCATGAGTCCTGGTGGAGCCCATCTTCATGTCACCCTCTAATGCAAACCACGCTCTCCTAATCCAATATGGTTCCATCAGTAAGACTTTGGCCTATTCCTACCGGATCTTCCCAGGAAGAACACATGAGTACACCACCTTCATGTTGTCCCTCTGATCTCACGACACAAAAATACTGCCTGCAGCTCCAGGAGGTGCCCCGCCTGGTTCAACAGAAGTAGGTTGAGCACAGTGGATGATAAGGGGCACTGGTTCTCACTGAACAGTTGAAACTGAAGGAGGCTGTAGCCGCTCCTTTACGGTTTCTCTAGGTTAGTAATGACAGCCTGTTGCTGCACATTTTCTTTCCACGCCATTCTCTGCTCACCCCCCAACCACCACCCAACATGGTTGCATTTCACTTGCATTTCACTCCAGTATCCACTAGGGCAGCAGCGGTTACTTTGTGTTCTTTGCAGAATTTTCTCCATACATTTTCAGAAGTTAAATTAATTGCAATTAGTTTTACTAGCGTAGGATAATTTCTAGAGAGTATGTCACTGATGATTATTGTTATTCTCCCACAATAAAACATGAATTTCTGCACACTTGAATTAGGTTTATACCTGGTATGCCATCTTTAAAAACATATCTAGTAATTGTACTCCGTTCCATTGAAAAGAACAGCAAGAGCAGTTCCAGGCTACTGTGAGCTGGGGACAATGCACTGAAGGAGGTAGCCATGGGCCACAGCCGCTGCCCAGCCCTCAGCTGCAGTTCCTCTATGGGTCACACCAATGAATAGACTTTGCATGTGATGGAAATAGTGTTTCCAAGGGGGCAAGCATTTCCTACTATTAAAAGCCTGACCGGAATTGTGTAACAGCTCAACAGAATTTGACAACAATGGAAAAAAAAAAAAAAAGTCAAGGCCGACTAACACAATGACTCTACGGGGTTTTACCAAAAGCAAGAGGCAAGCACTATAAACATAGAGGTATAGTGCACACAGGCATAATGTGCCAAGCACCCCCCCCACACACACACACACACACACACACACACACAGTAATGCACAGAGCTGAGGGAGACAGAAACACACGGGGCAATCGTGCGTCAGCATTGACTCACTGCATGTGCGTGAGTGTGCTTGTTATTCAGCTTTCACAACGTGAACACTTTCCTCCTCTGTTTCTACCTCATTCCCCCTGACATGTCTCCTAGCAACCACACACTTCATGACTAAAAATAAAACTCAGAAATGAAAAGAAAAATAATAAATAAAACAGATAAACCTTTCAAACCAAGAGCAAAGACTAACATGGAACAGGGGAGAGAGGCCGAAGAATGCAACTGATCAGTTCTTTTGCTACTGGTGCTTGTTTCATAAAGTTCTAAAATGAACCAGTACAGAGGAGATAAGACTGCTTAATCCTCAAACTCTAATGAAAGGTCTTACTTTAGGAGGAAAAGTCCTTGCAGAACACATGCAAGGAAGTTAAGATTTTCCAAACATGCATATAAACATATTACACAAGTAAACTATTTAAAAATCATTCTTCTCATTTTTAATAAATCTGACCTCCATGACCGCACTGGTGTGGGTCTGGTGCATTCTGAAGTACGACCATAAGCACTGCTCCAGTTCATCCTACTTCCTGCAACAGTCCTTACTTCCTCAGTTAATTAGGTGTGCCTGTTGGAACTCCCATGCCTCTGCTGTTCTTCCTGGCCCAACAATAATGTCAAAGGCCAGTATTGTCAATATGCCAGTGTGCTTTCCCTCAGTTTCCATGTGATGATCAGTATGTATCATAATTTTTGCAACGGGGAACCATACAGAGACCACCCTGCTTTAAGCCTCAGGTGGGCAAAAACACAGTTCAGTAAAGAACATTTCTCTATTGAAATGAATACGGTTGTTTGTGCACAAATAGCTTGGGTTGCAAACATTTGTAAATAAATGTTTGATAGCTGTCCTGATTTGTGCACTTCAACAAAAACACAACTAATTTTTATTTTTATTTTAAGTCTAATTTCAGAGGGAATGGTTTTCAGTCGCTAAACCTAAAATGCATTAATTGAGGAAATATACAAACTGGCTGCTTAACTCCCAATTTAACTGAAAAACAGCCCCACCCCCGATGCATGTAGCGCTCCCTCAACTATAGTATTAAGCAAATAGCAATACCGACTGGCATTGATTTTTTTGGATCAATCGGCTTTTCTGAAAAAGCATAATTCCAGCAGATACATCAGTAAAACCGATAAATCCATCAGGCACAAGGACACAGTGGGATAACGCTGGTGGAAACGCTTATGGGACATACTGGCGTTAAATGCTTGATTACAAGGATGCCCTCTTGAGACAGCTGAAGAGATATTACAAGGATGCTCTCATAAGACAGCTGAAGAGAGGCTCAGCAACGGGGTATCCAAATTCCCATTCCTTTAAAAGCAGTAATAGCCACTTAAAGCCTTGTTGCCTGTACCACTTAGTCCCAAACTGGAGCCAGGGGAGTACAGGAACTTGAGGTTAGCATTCATGGGGAACTTGGCAGGATGTTTTTCACTGGAGAAAGGACACTAAACCAAACAAACACCTGTCACTGTCCAACTACTAGAGGAGACGGAAAAGTAGCAGTGAAAGGTCTGAAGCTGCGACACATGAGACCCCAGACTGAGAATAATCTTTCACGGTCATGCAGAAGGTGTTACCATTTAAGAGCTACCTCCAGAAATGCATCAGTAGCTTTTATGTTGAAAAAAAAACATTTTACTGACCATGGAAGTGTGAGACTTTAGTCTGCAGTGTTTGATCTGTGAGGAAAGGCAGAGGTGCAATGGAGCCAGCTGACCTGCATGCTTTCACAGTGTTGACAACAGTGTGTCAGCCCAAAAGGAAGTTAAAGTCCCGTCTGTAACTGCTTGCTGGTACTCAACATTTTCAGAAGATCCCCATGCCAAAAAGACCCTATTTTGTTGTAGATGGTAGCAAAAAATGTAAACTGTGTGGCAAAGCAAAGGTTATTGCGTGATAATGATTACAAAGTGGTGCAGTTGGCACTTAAGAGGTTGTTCAGGAGCAATATTAGGCTTTATAATACTACGAACGACAATACTTAAAGTAAGCAGAGTACAGTTAAAATAAAGTAACAAGTAGAAAGGATGCTTTGTGAATTAAATATTTAGAATAACCATAATATTTGTTTTCATTTTATTTGTTCAAAATGGGGATGACTCGTGGTGAAGAGTGGGTACTGGAAGAAGTTCCAATTTCCAAACTCCTTCTCATTTTAAAAGTGTAAAGCCAATCCAGATATAGAATAGAATAGAATATAACACACACACACTTATTATTAGCTTCCAACAATTTAATAGCTATAAAGTGTATAGAAAAAGATGAATATCATCCGACATATTATCCAGACTAATTCCATTTCTTCTGGAAGAAAGCTGGATGAATAGAAACATGTTTAAGCCATTGCCCAAGCAAAGGAGCAACAACCCAGGCCCCACTCCCAAAAATTCTTGTAGTCCCAGACATAGCTGCCTCACCCCCCCACCAAACCACTGGCAGGGTTTAGGATTGACCCGGAATTCCCTTAGGTTTACCAAGCATGGCACTTCCTCTACCGCACTTTGGCTGAAGCTGTTATTAGGACAGTAAAGCTGCGTTCAAAATGCATTTGATTGGTTGGTAAAAACGAATGCGGCAATCGTTGGTATTTTTTTTACTAGCTCGTTACAATTGATTATTGAATAACAACAAATGAAACAAACCAACAGTTACAATAGAACAACCAGAGGAATGACACAGTTTTCAAGAGGAATATATATAACATCAAAATTAAAAATGCAGCAAGTATTGGGCTTCTTTTGAATACACGTGAATTTCAAAATAATAGTAATCAGTGGCAGACCTATAGGTTCTCTATGGGGATGTACACATAGAAAAGGTCAGCATAAAAGAAAGAAATTTGATGTTGAACAGGCTTGGTCCCAGACAGGACACTAAATTTGAACAATTTACCACAGTAATGCAGCTCTGGTTTGGAAAATGGTTGACAATTCAATCCAAGGTCTATCACTTAGCCTACATCAAACTTGTTAAAACTTTCCCAGTGCCCTACTGGTTGTGTCACTGAAACATTCAGTCAATTCCAGGCTGACTGAGTAACATTCAAGTTTTTCCAACAAACAGGGACCTGCTCACCAACAGAACTACGCTGGGTGCAGAACTGCTACGACGACTTGACACATACTCCAACCAAACAAAGCCCACTCATAAGCAGCAGGTTAAAAAATGTAAAAAATATCCCAAAAATGTTTGTACGTCTGCCGTTGCAAAGAACTACCCTGTTAAAAAATGTTTTCATTGACAGCCAAACTGGCTTCATACCAAATTGATAAAAACGTTGTAGCATTTACATGTTGCCACCTGAACAGGAACCCTGTTATTTTTTTATAAACTCCTCCCTTCACATAACGCTTTAGTGGATTGCTGCATTAAGTCATAGCACCAATGTAGTCAAAAACATACAAACGCCGATAACTTTGCTTTGTCACAGACCGTACTAGCATTAGATGTTATTTCCTGACTTTAATACATAACGGATTGCTGACTAGGCCCTGGGTCTCACAGGAATGTCCAAAGTTCAGTTCAGCATCCATGCACAGAAGACACCATAAGCCATCAGCACATGAACCACAAGATGGGTTATTCTGTGAAATGCAACTATGACCATCGTTCTTGGTTTAACAGATATAATAGAAACTTGTGGTTCCAGCCTCATCAGTGAGGCCTCTCAAGCTGACCCTGGGTGACTAGTTAGTGAGACAGGCAACAAGTACCTGATGGAGTATGGGACAATCAGCAACATAAACAAAAGACAGCCTTTGATCAAATGGAACACAGTACAAATGGTGACAACTGGTAAACAAAAGGTCACAAGCAGCTGGCTTGTAAAATACCTTTTCACAGTTATACAGCATCACATCTCACTCTGGTGAAACAAAGGAGTGGCATGCTGGGACGTGCTTGATCCAGGAATTGTCAGACCCAGGAAAAAGGAGTGCCAGCTAACGGCTTTTATTTTTAATTTTAAGTTAATAAAAACAGAGACCAAGTACGCACAAACAAATACAAAACAGGCTTTTCAATCTTTAAAACACTGAAAAAAATTAAGTATATAGGAAAGACTTTCAAACCTGCTTAAAAACATAAGGAAAAACAGAACTACACAGACCCTTTGGCCTCACTCACATTTAAAAACTTTTTTTTTTTTTTTTTTTTAATTGCCACCTATATGATAAATATGCCACTTTACCACTGCAGGGAAATCTGTGCTGAGCAGTGAGTATCACGGTTCTTGATTTGTTTAAATTTGCCCACGGCCCCCTTGGTAGCAGGTCTTAAGTGGGCAGCTTGCTTTCGTATCTGGAGCCAAGCAGGAACCAGGGTGGTGGGTGGCGTTGATCTCACATATTGCGTATGTTGTTGTCACTCATGCACGAGTCACTGGTGCCATTTTTAAACACAAGGTCAACTTTAAAGTTCAAATAAAAATTTCCCTCATAGATGTAAAATTCAGAAGCCAAATCCTTATTTTTGGGATGACTATTAACGAGCAAAAGATTGAAACCGCTAGGATTGCAGTATTCTTAGCAACATTGGTTACTTTATGATATAGCTACATAATCGTCAAATAATGTCAAAGGTGTAAAAACATTAAAAACATTTTTTATTTGACAAAGTGAAAGTAACCAACATATCTATAACAGGAGAAAAACATTCAGTTATTTTATTATATTTATGCAGTCACATATAGACACCATTAACCTTCTGGTTGTAACTTTTCTTAGAATCACAGCAGATCTTCAAACGAGGAACTGCAGTGTTAATTTAACAGTCTTTCCTTAAAATTTTGAGACTAAAGAGATTGAAATTGTGTTGAAATTCTGCACATAATGGGTCAAAAATAGGTAACCAACATTTTATGTAACCAAATATTACCTTTTTTAAACCAATAACCAAATTGGAAGTATTAGAAGTAATATCAACTGAAACAGAACACCCCTAATCTTGATTGGGAGTACTTGAATATGGTCTCTTCAATTAGACCACACTCGGGAGCATCGATTAGGTTATGGCACTGTGTATGTCTCCAGGCTGCTTGCTCGTTCAGGCCTGTCTGTGGCTGCCACACAAGGGTATTGGCTACTACCCTCTAACACCCTCCAACAAGTACCTTGTTAAATCAAGTTTGGGGTTCTTTCTTATTCCTTACTGTAACGCTTTAAGATGGTAAAGTTAAAGAGAGAACAGGAAAACTATATACTTGAATGGATGTGGACATCAGGAGAACGATTTTTCAATTGTTTAACTGTCAATGTATGGAACTGGTGTGCAGCATAACACTAACATTGTAATATACTGAAATGCGTAGAATAGTCTGAATGCCATGTTGCTTAAAGAGACTACTTTACTTGTTCTAAACTTGCAACTTTTGCTTGTAGTTACTTTAGTCTCTTCAAGCTGGTGATAAACAGAATAAGAGATTTTGTCTCCGATATGACTTTTTATTCAATGCTTCTAGAACATCATAGTAAAAACTTAATACCAGGGTGATCTTTGTTGTATCTGTACTTACAAGACAGAAGATATGTCAAACAGTGAGTTATTTACCTCTGTGGTTATCTTGAAATAGTGCGACCAGAAGAAAGCTGGAAGGATGTGGCGAAGGGGAAGGAAACAGGTGCAGGCGTCAACCCCACAGGGTTGGTGACAAAAAGCCGGAAATATTTCATCTGACGTCATATAGGCAAATCAAAACAGAAGGTAAATGTTTTGTTGCCAAGTATTCACATCTGCAGGTGGTCAAAGATGTTTTGGTTTTTAAAAAAACAAAACTTTTCATGAAAGAAATCTATTTAGCATGATAGAAGATTGATAAAAACCTGCACTGTTCGCCACTAATGAATTTGTTCCAGTCAACAATAAACGCCATACTGTCATGTAGCCACAGACACATGTGCACACAAACACACAAGAACCTATATCGGCCCTTACTTTCCACTCAGTTTTATAAACAAGGACAGAAAGTTCTCAACTTTGCTGTGGGTTGAATTTCCAGACTTAGTATATTTTCTATTCATTTTGTTCCCATTGCTGTTGACTGAAGGACTGACGTCTTTCCACCACCAATGGTTCAGGCTCCCCATCTAGCTCGGTGAAGCGTCCAACACTAATAGACAGAGACAGGGAAGCGCACTCGTCCTGCCAGTTTTCCCCTGCTGGAATACCATGTGTAGCGCTGTGCAATTCTGATCCCATAGCATGTGTACCAATCACATCTGAAGGCAGGAAGACTTTATTTAATATAGTCAGAATATCTTAAAAACATTTAAAAGTCCAAAATATTTA
>JAOVYW010010532.1:29324-39456 GCA_025775045.1 Hiodon tergisus
ATCACATCTGAAGGCAGGAAGACTTTATTTAATATAGTCAGAATATCTTAAAAACATTTAAAAGTCCAAAATATTTAAGTGCTTTCAATTTAGGGTTTTTATTGCATTATTTTTACTATTCCAAAAGCCAGTTGTGCTAATGCATCTCAGCTTGTCGCTACGAATCACCATACACAGAGAGGATGGGGAAATACAATTAGGCTCCTACAATTTTAGTCGCCTTAGAGCCATTTTGTCTCTTTTGTACTCTGCAGGCTACACAGTTCAGACAAGAGGCTCGGGGATTATTGCAGGAAAAAAAGTGTCCCTCTCCTGGGAAGTCCACAGACGACACTGGCTAGCCACAAGCTCAGGGAAGCCCTGCCAATTTAGACCCACACCAACCCAGGCGGTGTTCTGCCAATTGTGCACCGTTACTGTGCCCTCCCAGTCAAAATCATTTGAACTTGAGGAATCCAGAGCACACAGTGCAACGGTGTAGGTGGTATCAATTTGTTATAAGTGCACATCTGTTTGGCAGTTTCGGGTTCCTTCGAACCCCTTATGCCATCTAAATTAGCATTACAGGTCAGCAATCAAAGAATTTTTGATTATTTAATAAAGAATTGGTTAATTAAAAACAAAAAAAGTTAAATGATAGTGTAACCATTTTTGAATGGTGTACTTGGGCTAGCTAGCAAACAATGTTTTATTAGACATAACTATATACCATACGAGCCAGCAAGTTAACTCAATTAGCAGGCAAATTAGAGAACCAGTCAGCTGAAAATTCAGATTGTTTCTGACAGCAATACAAGCAATACCTTGTAACAGGGCCAGGCAGTCCTGGTCAGTGGGGTCTACAGTTTTTGAGCATCTGATTCATACCTGGGAACACCAGTTAATATCCAAATATAACCAAAATAATGATTTCAATTAAATCATTAAGAGGTTGGGGCCGAAACACGCCTTCCCAATCTCTGCCAAATAAAAACATTTTCTGCTCAGTTCAACATTGATATCGTAATCATACACCAGTAGAACTATACCAACCAGAATGTAGTTAAATCTAGAATGTTTTAACTGCAACCTTTAAGATTACCCTCCATGCACGTCTTCGGTTTTGATGACTTCATCAGATATCCAGAAAGTTAACTGCAGTTTGAATACACATACAGGTACAGAAATGGCAGGCAGGGACTGTTTGGCAAAGAAATAACCCATTAAAAAATAACAGAATGATTGAAAGGTCATAAAAAGAAGCTTACTACCCAAGTATTTAAAAAAAGGTTCAGCCCTTCAAGTATAACTGAGTCCATTAGTACCCACACAGCTGGTTAGCAGATGAGATTGTCTTGGGTCAGAAGTGCTTGGACGTTCCAATGATAAGATGAATAATGTCTTAAATAAAGCACAAGTTTTCCTCATTGTTCCACACACACAAGCGCAAACCCACACACCCCCTTTTCTCTCTCCCGACCCTACCCTCTATTGTACCTTTCCTTCTCACCGAGAACATGTGATGGCTGCAGGGTACTTTGAGCTATTAGTGCTGACGAATAGCAAATGGCACCCAACCCAATAAACAAAGACAGCTACACCGTCACCAGCATTACTAGGGAACTTCACCACCAGATTCTTTTCTAGTAAAGAAAGAGTCACAAGTCACACAAGCCAGTATTGATGACACTTTCATTATAGTATCGCACAATTCTTCTTACATGTTCTTGGTCACACAATCAGTTTGCACACATCACAGCTTTTCAGAAGAGAGGATCGTTCACATGGGTCAAACTCCACACAAAAGTAAACCAGAGAAAAATCAGGGCCACACCTGTCCACAGCAAGTTACACAAAAGCCAGTCTCTGCAGCACAAGCACCAATTATCAAGACTCATGCTTTAATGTCAAACACTAATCGGCCAATCCTCCAACATGACCAAAGGGAAAAACAGCTCGATCCCGTTCCACTTTTTGAACTCAGCACAAGCCCACACTGTTCATTATGTCAGCCCAATCAGCATTGCAGACAACATCCTCACTCTTAGGATCAGAAGACCAGAGCATACCTAAGACAGTTTCCTTTGCCAAGGTGAGTCCCAGGTGGAACTCAGGTGCAGGCAGTGCCAGTGGAACAACACTGAGACAGGACACGATGAACATTTGGGTTAAGACTAAATAAGCAAACGATTGCCACACTTAACCTCAGGTATATAATGCTTCACAGCCTCTCGTTTGGATGATAACAGCAATTCATAGTGCAAGAAATATAATTTAGAAAACAGTCAAGTATTAATGAATATTTAATAAAGGCAAAAAAAATACACAGCTTCATCGCAAAAGTTCATTAATTAACTTCCTCAATGAACAGTCTCCAATGACTGGTTCGCCGTTTTCATTATATTAGTTTATACTGAGTGCAAAAATTACAATTAAATAATTTTTTGAACAAATATTCACTTTCTGATATAGAGAATATGACTCAATTACCTAGAGAAAACAACTAGGAAATCATATCCGAGACTTGTTTCAACAAGCACACGTCTACAGACATGTTTTATACAGACATAACCAGTTTAAAACTATCTGAAGGCAATAAAATATGGATCTCTGAAGATAAGTCATCCATGGTCCTGCTTCCAGGATGTTTAGAGATGTAAATGTCCTTGTAGTCATCACGCTCAGGAGCAAAAAAATAAATATAAATAATAATTTCCTCATGTTTCTGGTGCTGTTACAGCTACCTACAGTGATTCTGAAGTCCAGTTTGATTAGTATGATGGACCTGGATGACTGTTAGCTAAAAAGCATATTGACAAAATAGAACCTAGGGCAAAGAAGTAGCTGCCTACAAATATTTAAAGGAACTGGCCTAGAACCGAATGGAAAGAACGGAAAAAAATATTCAATGTTGAGGACGGTCAAATACTAAATATTGGTGTTTAAATATGGATCACACAAAACTTGCTATTCTAGGGGACAGGTAAGTGGATATTTGTTCAGCAATTCTGCTAGATGACAACTGTTCCAATTTTACTCCCCAGAAGTCCCCTGTAGCTACAATACCTCAAATAATAGGTAGCTAGTTAAATGAAAAACTAATATTAAGTACTAGTATTTCACGTAGTGCCTCATTTTATGGTTATTACAGATTTGCAATAAAAAAAAATTTGTTGAAATATTACAAAACCTAAAAAGATTCACATGATTTGGCCTTGTAGTTTTTATAGATAGAAGCGTTATCATTTTAATAATTCAATTCATGTAGCAAAACTTTTTCGATTATGACACTGAGCCTCAGGCATTGAGGCATGTTTATAACAAAGCAGGAACAGTAAACCATCCCTGAACTTTTAATGGTTCTCATGTATTGTACTAACAATTCAAAGTAGCTAGAAAATTGATATAAGGAGACATTTGGTGAATTTCCATTAGAGAAAATCCTCTTGCCATTTTTATATTAAGTAATAATTTTACATTTAGCCTTTGCTGGGTTAAGTTTCCACAGTACTTACCATTTCAGTTTCAGCATTTCCAACGAGATTTCGACTACAAACAATTCCTCCGAACAAGGTTTTGAGCGAACCTCAAATAATCATCCTGTATACCTCAACTCCTGAGACTCAGTAATAAACCGTGCTATCCTGCACATTTGCAAAACATGGTTGAAGTAAGGCTACATAGTACGTTTCCACATTGAAAAAGGCAGGCCAAACAGCTATTAACGACACTGTGTTTAACTCATTTTTAAGTGTACTATAGAGGATTAATTCACAAATGTCAAACAACATGCATAACTCACAAAGCGCATAATGTAAAATATTTTGTATTTCACAATTACTCTTTTTGTTTACTATACAACATCGATATTTCATCGCGTGAAACGGTTAATTAAAACTATATAACGTCACTAAAAGCATGGCGGAATTGCTCATTCTAGATCGTTCATTTTGTCTACAGTAATGAATCTCATATAGTTCGTTTGTGGATGCATTCTATTGATCAATTTACATGAATCCGTCAGTCGTAGATTACAATTATGTATAGACTTGTGTTGAAGCACATTATAAAAATAATTAAGTCACGCAGAATATATGCGGGCATAGTTTCAGATATGCTTTTCAAAAGTATTTTTAGTGAGAGAGTTAGCCGAGGTAAACACGTAAATGGTTTCACTGACGACGCATTTACGCTAATCAAAGCAGGGGCTTAGAGATTTCTTCAAAAATTACCGAAACCAACCAGTCAAATAATATCTTAACACGAGAGGCTTTATTATATTTACAAGTTATTTGAAAAATCACGTGTCACTTTCCTGCTAAGGCTCTTGCCATTGAATGCTTTCTTAGTAAACTTCTAACACCTAAGCCAAATATTTAAAAATAATAATTACAGCTTCACTGGATCTGTGATGAAAACATGTTCGGCTGGTGGAAAGGTGTCGTACTTTAAGTGTTGGGAATTATGTGGAAAATAAATTAAATCGAAAAATAAAAGATTGCCGCCCCCACCAATAAAAAAACAAAAAAAAACAAACATGGACTCCGAAATATTTACCAGCTGGGCCGAGACTACTGAGTGGACTTCCGGACAAACGGTGGAAAACAAACAACAGAGATAAAGCCGAAGATAAAGCTACTTAACAGAACTAGTAGAAAACTACCTAGATCATACTTGGACTCAAGATATCGATTAAAATAACTTTTTTTTTTTTTTTACGGCAATAGTAAGCGATACAACTACATACAAAAGACATCTGGCGAGTAAAAATCAGTAAATACTTACTTTTTTCCCCGGAAATTTAATTAGCTCCAAAACATAAATACGATCTTGTTTTTGAAGAATTCCACCAGCGGAAATATATGTAGTTAAAGAGCCGTTATATTAGTTAATGCTAATGTAATAAGACACTAAAGACACCAAAAGGATCACACCGTTCCGCGGACGTACGGGACAACACAAAACGGCAATAGTCAACAATAGTAAATTAATAATCTAAACGCTTTAACATCTAGCTAAATAAGTTAAGTCAGACATTTTTTTCGAATTCATCGTTAGGAAAAACTGTCAGCTTTAAACCCCGTATTTACTTTATCAGACTTGAATACCAGTATATCCCGTTCATAAAGTTACTTGTAGCTGTCTTTAGCTTCCTTTATAATTACCGAAAACACTTCTGATTAAACGCAATACTTCAAACTGCATTGTGTTAACTGATATATTCGTAAAAATTTGCAATTGTATCTAGTGCGTTAACCATTAAGCTACACGGCTACTATCATGTTTATGAAGTAAACGTTAAAGAAACAAAGCGATTACTTTAAGTTTAATTTGGAAAAAACATGTGTTTTACGAACTTTAACTGACCTGCTTAAAAATCGTAAACTAGCTACTGCCAAAACAAAAGCTTGAAAAGATAGTCAAAGTGAACACTAAGTGGTTGACGAACAGAAAACAATCAGATAGGAAAATTGCTATATCTGCTTAATGAGGCGCGTATACACGTTCAGTTAGTTACTCTTGATAGTCATTGTAATGTTTTGTGAATATTGTTGGTACGCTGGAACTTACCCGTGTTCCCCGGGGTTTTCATGGTATTTAAGGGGAAGTCGGAAGGTAAAATCGTATTCCGTATCTTGTTCTTCCCAACTTTAGCTTACCAGCCGTAAAATGGCAAACTTTTCTTTTAGCCTCTTTGTTACTTAGGATCACTCGGTAGGTTTCACTTTGTTTAGTGGTACAGACTCCGCCCGGCACCCCCAGACTCTTTCCAGATTACCGTCTTTTCCAAACAGAGTTTCTACCAGCGGGTACAGAGAATGTGACCCTTAGGACAGTTTATGTCAAAATACGGGTATAGACCAGCGGCCCCAACAGACGTCTGGGAAACGAGAGTGACGGCGATGTTTTACTTCTGTAGTTAATCCGCTTTTAATTTGGTGTTGCATTTCGCTCCTTTTCTAAATAATTACAGTATTTACAACATCGCGCCGTCGAATTTCGCCGACAGCAGAAATTTTCTCACTTTCTAACCACTTTTTACTTACTCGGCTTCTACTTTCTTGCTACTTAAGACCCCCTTTACTCATACACTCTCTCTCTTTTCGGTGTCGTGTTTCGCTCTCTCGCAACTACACGACGCTGCCCACGCGGGCTGGGGGTGGCTAGGGGGTTATTGTATCACTCCCTCTTGTCGAGCTCGGCTGGCGTCACTGCACCACGAGGCGTCGCCTTGGAGACCGCCAACATTACTGCCAGGCTGCATTCCAAACAGGAAAAAATTAACCCATTCAAAATCCCCGTTGAGACCCGATCTTTCCTTCTGTAGAGAATAGTGCTGTTCATTACAATTCTTTAGAGAAGACAAATTCTAATTATTTAGTAGACACTAATTTTGGGAATCAATCATTGCATCTGATTCCCCAAATCTCTATTCTGAATCCATTAAACTACATTTCAAGCAAGTTTGCATTATTTCACACTCTTAAGTAAAACAAAAACCCATTAATGACATTTCATTGCAAACAGGTCACATCTGTTTGATGTCCCAAGTGTGGTGCTTTGTAAAACACGATTCACCTTTCTTAACTTATGTTTGGTACCGTAAGACTCAGTGACAACCTAACTATGTAATTACCACGGACTATTAACAATTCATCTTGATTTTCAGACGTCTGACTTTCTCTTAAAACTGCAGCTGCTGGAAACCACCATATTGTTTCTGCTGTAGCTCCAGCTGCATTAAGATTAAGTTAACGTGTCATGCTCGTATACGAGTTAGCTTGGTAGTTAAACTATCTCTGCTTCAGAACAAGGAGCAGCTAAATATGGCAAGCTAAATATGCATATTTTATAGTCTCAATAAGCCAATTACCGAGCCAGCAAATTAAAACAATATACAAACTTAAATACAAAATAAACTGCTTTCAAACTACAAGTAACTGGACATAATGTACTGTAGCGTTTGCGGTAAGTCCCGAAGGATTTTTTAGATTGTCTTTGGGATGGTGCGTCGGAATGACAGTCAGGACACTCTTTGACTGTGTCTGTGAATGGCTTTTATTTTCTTCTTCGGAGCACACACGGTCCTTATGGGCGGAGGCCACGTCAAAACAATAAACCCCTCACTCGCCCCGCAACTAACTCCTCTTTCTTTCTCGTTTTCTTCCTCTACCAGCTCTCTTTTTCGCTATTCGCTCTTATTCGCTATTATTCTCTTTCTCCGCTCTCAACACTCTCCCCTCTGCACTTTCTCCTACTCTCCTTCCCATCCACTGGTCGCTGGCATCTGTGTCCAGGATAAAGGCCAGCTGGGGGTCAGGTTGCACCAGGACTGGTGCCTGGCAGAGCGCGCTCTTTAGTGTGTCGAATGCTTCTTGCCACTCTGCTGTCCAGATAAAGGGCTCCGTCTTCCGCAGGATGCGATGTGGTAGCGAAGCCCCGCACGAACCGGCAGTAGTACAAAGCCAGGCCCAGGAAACCGCAGACCTGCCGAACGCTGGTCGGAGTCGGCCGGTCCCGCATGGCTGCTACCGTGTCCGCCTCACTGGTGATTCCCTCCACACTCACCCGGTGGCCCAGAAAGGACATCTCACGTCGCAGTAGGTGGCACTTCTCAGGGTGGAGCTTCAGCCCGGCCACGGTCACCTGCTGCAGGACCGTTCGCAGGCCGTCAATTGCTTCGGTGAAGCTCTTCCTGTGGATCAGCAAGTCATCCGATTAAACAAGTCTACGGCTGGGAGGCACTCCGGACAGGACCTTCTCCATGAGGTGCTCGAAGGTGGCCGGCGCGTTACAGAGTCCAAAAGGCCTCACATGAAACTGCCAGAGGTCCTGGCTCATGGAGAAGGCCGTCTTGGGCCTCGCCTCAGTCGCGAGGGCGACCTGCCAGTAACTGCTGTGTAGGTCCAGGAACAAGAACCAGCTGGAGCCTCCAACCAGGTCCAGGGGCTCGTTGATGATGGGGAGCAGGTGGGAGTCTTTAGCCATCACCTCGTTCGAGCACCGGTAATTGACGCAGAACCGCCATTTGCTGTCCTTTTTCGGCGCCATCCCCACCGGTGACATCCACAGGCTGTCAGAGGGTTAAACGACAAAGGCTCTGTAACGTCACCCCGTCACCAAAAAAAATGTTTATGCATGGGCAAAGTTAATTAATTAAATGCAACATTTCTTGCAAAGCAAAGCTGATGCTTCTCTTTTTTTTTGGTGTCCATAAAAACCAGAAAAGTTCTTTTTGCAGTATCTGCCATTTTGAAACAGTTGACTCAAATGCGCACATAAGGACCAAAAACAGCTTTTTTTACCCATTGATAGAAAAGCAGCATACAGTTGCATGAAAAAGTTTATAATTGAAATGACCTGGATTTCTGCATTGATTACTCATAAAATGTGTCATGATCTTCATCTAAGTCACAATAATAGACAAACACAATCTGACTAAATTAACAATGCACAAACAGTTGTACTTTTTCTTGAAGACATTGAGTAATTATTCACATTGCAGACTGGAAATAGTAATTGAACCTCTGTGTTAGCCACTTCTCCAAACGCTAATTGGAGTTAGGTGTTTCAATTAAGAGATTGGAGGTATGGGTTGCGCAGGTGTCCTGCCCTTTAAATAAAGGCACACAAAGCCTAGTTGCTGACAAATCTGTTATTCTCCAGACAGATTGGTTAGTATGAACCATGCCTCAATCTCAACTTTCACTGGACCTTAGAAGATGCATTATAGAGATGCACGAAGCTGGAAAAGGTTACAAAAGCATTACTAAAGACCTGGGTGTTCATAAATTCACGGTAAGGAAAATTTTCAACAAATGAAGCTTCAGGACTGTTCGTACTCTCCCTATGAGTGGGTGTCCTGCGAATATTACTCCAAGAGCACGAAGGGCAATTCTTTAAGAGGTGAGAAAGAGTTCAAGGGTACCTGCAAAGTTGAACTTTTTGGCAAAAATGCACACCGCTATGTGTGGAGGAAAAAGAGCACTGTACACCGACACCAAAACCTCATCCCTACTGTGAAGCATGGTGGAGGGAGCTGCTTTGCTCCCTTAGGGCATGGATCCCTTGCAATCATTGAGGGAACAATTAATTCAAAAGTGTACTAAGACATTTTACAGAACAATGGAGAGTTTGCTAGATAACATCTGCATAGTTTGGTAGGCATGTTTTGTATCTAAAATGAGGCAAACGCACTATAATGAACAAATTAATTTACATGTGTTGAAAGAAAAACTACTAAAAACCTCTAACGATTCCAATGTAGAATGAACAATGCAAAATACAAACAATATATCTAGTCAAACCAGCCAATTATCACAGTCTTCATTAGACTATGCACAAACATACTTGCTAAATTAAATGATCTTCCCTGACGGCCAATTTGTTCAGTCAGTGCAGCTATTATATAGCACTTTTTCATGTAATGTTATTTTGCTAGACTGACATGCATCTGCATCTATTTTGAGGCTCTAATAAAGAAGCATAAACTAAATATAAAAAATAATGTATTCTTACTAGGGCTGTCAGAGTGTAGACACGTGCGATTAATTTCAAATGCTTAACGCCGTTAATTTCTTTTTGTCGCAATTAACGCATTTTTTTTTTGCCTTAGAACCATCCATAGTTAAAATACAACTCCACGCTCTCATGCTTGTTTGTCAATCGACTGCTTGAATTTAGCTTTGCAGATTAAATACGCTTGAATGATGGAGAAAGTTGCTAAAGGGCTTTTAAACAGCCAGTTTTCTAAAACTTTACAGATGGGTCTTTGGATAAAAGCAAAGTTATTTGCAGCTACTGTAAGGGTGAATTTGTGCATCACCGAAGTACTCTATATGGACAAAAGTATTGGGCCACACCTCTTCATCATTGAATTCAGGTGTTTCATTCAGTCCCATTACCACAGGTGTATAAAATCACCTAGCCATGCCATCTGCCTTTACAAACATTTGTGAAAGAATGGGTCGTTCTAAAGCTCACTTAATTCGAGCGTGGTACTGTAATAGGATGCCACTGTTGCAACAAGTCAGTTTGTGAGATTTCTTCCCTCCTAGATATTCCACTATCAACTTTAAGTGGTATTATTGCAAAGTGGAAGCGTTTAGGAACCACAGCAACTCAGTCACGAAGTGGCAGACCACGTAAAGTT
>JAOVYW010010542.1:14590-25216 GCA_025775045.1 Hiodon tergisus
ACACACACACACACACACACACAAAAATAAGAAAGCCAAATCGTAACTATAAGCAAAGGGGAAACGAAAATATATATTTTTTAAACTTTTTTTTTTTTAAATAATTAAAAAAGTGTTCCTCTATATTGCATTGCACAGGGTGTGGCCCTGTGGAATTCGCCTAGCTGTCCTCACACGCGAGCTGAGTAAAAGGTAGCTTCTGACTTCTGGGGAAATAGGGTGCGATTTAAAGCATGCATTTTAGCTACCCATAATTATTGTCGTTATACATCGAGCTACAGCATCTTTATCATCAAAACGACAACCAACCAGCATAGGGGGGTGGGTGGGGGCTAATGGTTTACAAAAAGTATCTACGACTCAATTGAACGTCACTTTCTTCGGAAATGCATTTAGAATAAATCTCGCGTTAGTACTTTTAATATATTTTAGGCCGCAGCGTTTGATTTCCTTTCCCGATTTAACAGGCAAAACTAAAACGTATCAAGCTTATTTTCCAGAACTTTCTAGATTATGATTTTACTAATTCTTATATTAATTTTAAAAAATTAAAAAAAACTTATGGCTATGTTAACAGGTATAGCTGGCGAAAAACACCGCCCACGACCTGTAAGAATCTCTATCCGAGGGTGTATCGCAGTCGTGTCGATACATATAAAAATACATTTGCATTCATCAAAAATGTATTTAAAGCCTAACGAGAAACGCTAGTCAAATAATCAATACCGTTTACTGTATACTGACATTTCGAGCAATCGGTCAAGAATAGGTCGTTTCGAAGACTGCAGCGAACCGACAAGTCGGCGCATTGCTACATATCCTACAATATAAATTTGATCTGACGGGTCGCAGTCTTTCTTTTTCAGAGTAACAAAACCGACTTCTGCGATTGTTATACAATGAAAAGTAGAGAGCTGGGGGGGGGGGGGGGAGTTTCTGGATTTTGGTACAGCTATTTTTTATTTTCACAAAATGTTCTTCCCCCTGACCAGTTTAATAAATTGATCCGAATTGCCTTGAAATTTTACGCTTTCCCGGCATTCAAACGTCCGGCGTAATCTAACTTTTTATAACCACCGGAGTGGGTGAAATACCTGGGTCCTCCTGACAGCGACACCACAGAAATAACACTTTGTGCTCTATATTTTAGTCCGGCTAGTTGTCGAGAAATCCGTATTTTGTGTTTAAACACAACCAATATCCTTATTCGAATCATTTTGCCAATAGCCAAACCCTAAATCACCTACTACAGCTGTTAAAACAGACTGTGGTAGCAAGGGAACTTCGTTTTTTAGCTGATTAAATATTTTGTCATCGAATTCGCATCTAGTTTTCATATATAGCCGTGTACTGGTTAACCTCAAAAGGGAAACGACTGCCCATTAATGCACTCAGCTACATCTAAGCGTCTGATTTAGCGACGAGGCGAACGTTCAGAATACCCTCTTTTTAATGGATGCCCCACCTTAACCCTCAATCAACTCGAACAGTTGAGTCAAACGCAACACAAAATGCCATCGAGTAGAACCCTAATTTTTTCCAGAAGGTAGAGAAGTAGACTTTGTGTCTTTCGGTTACGCGACGTTACCTTAATTCCTAATACTAGACACTTCAGCTATGTCGATTCGGGGAAGACACAGCCCTTTTCTCACTCTGTCAGGATCCCATTCCGGTCGCCGTCTCTAGAGTCTCTAGTCCAACTCCCTTCAAACCGGCTTCTCAGTTCTCACTCCGATCAGCTGGCAGCGCAATGACGCGATCATTAACTACTGGCCAATCAAACTCCAAAGTCAAAAAACAGCCATTACGCCCCAACCCCGACAGATCATGAATGTCATGTATTCTAGCCAATGCTGTAATGTAAATCACAAGCAGCTAGGCGGGTATATCCTGGGTAAAACCAAAGACTACCTATTAAAATGTGCATCTGCCAATGACGCTTAACTTTTAACCAATGATATTACGTATAATAGTTAAACGCCTTTTCCCCATAAATTATATCGAAAGCCAATAAAAAGAAAGCTATATTCTAAATTACATCAACTAAATTGGTGAGTGACCTAGTATTTCAACAACTAGTGCCTTCTCTGATAACCGAAGACTACAATTCCCTTCAAACCGTAGAATTTTCCATGACAATGCATTTTCCATGCAATCCTAATGACGTCGAACAGCGTCAGAGCAACCCAAAAACCTTGCTTGATCTACAACAAAAAAAAATATATATATTTTAAATACCCTGCATTATCTAAATAAAGGCGGACTGGTTCCGTTATTTACTGGATATGTTTTCTTTCACAGATATTGCTATATCAATCATTGCTCTGTTGTACTTGTCCGGTTAAACATTTATAAGCATTTAATTGCTATCTTATTATTGAATTTAGCAAGCTGGTATAGTTGGTGGACATTTTAGCATGTTCCTCTGGCAGGTTTGTCGAGGTTGTTCATTTTGATTTGTTTATAGTAATTCTACAAATAAGGTAAAATGGAAACGGTGGAAAGTTATATTATCCCGGAAAAAGTTCAACCAGTTCATGTTAATGTTGACTGGTAGAAGTTTGCACAGCCGGAACCCGAATTCTATGCGTTTATTGTCGTGGTGACTCGTATTTGTTAAGTGGGCTGTTAACTCATTGAGCGAGACAGCTCCCATGGACTTAAAGACGAACGCTAAATTATTTTCGGAAAGCTTGCAAGTGGTTACACCATTTGGATAGACGGCGTTACTTTAAAAAGGCAACCATTTTGTGAAAACCCTTAATTTAATTAAGCATTACCATTTACACTACTTAAAAATAACATAGTTGAAACCGTGGACGTAACTTGATTAAATGAACCCAAAACACTTGATTGTTTTTTCCCCGTTTTTTTAATGCCTTTAGGCGGTTACTTTTTCTCCCCTCTAATCATTCCTGAGGTTTCGAAGGAAGTGTGAGGTTGGCCCGTCAACCGCTCAAGCCTGAACCCAGTTATTGGAGGAAGTATGAGGTTGGCCCGTCAACCACTCTAAGCCCGAGCTCATTTATTGGGTGGAGACACTTACCCCTTAATTGGTGGTTTGCTAAGGTTCCAGGAATCTTCACTTGAGGGGATGGCGTTGGGTGTTGAAAGTGCAGCAGAACATTTAATAAGGGTTTCATTTTCAGTATTTTTGACTTAAGGTAAAGGGGATACAAATGTGGTTAAAAGGGCCGTAGCAAAATATAAAAATGAGAAATGACTATTTCTGCAAAACTATACCCTCATCTAACATACTTATTATTATTATTTTTGTTCATTATATCTAGACACACTGTTAATTCGGAACAGAATTATATGTGAAGTAAAATCTTCTTGTCAAAAAGAAATCGTAAAATCTTCTCTTTTCTAACATACATGACATAGAAGTATTGTCATAATGGAAAGGTTTTGATACCAACGAACTGGCAGGTACATATTTAAAAACCAGAAAAAGCCATTTTTTTTAATGAAGTGTCAAAGATGTGCTCTGATTCTTGGCTTTTTTAAATGAGGGCTTGCTGAGCGAGGCAGCCGATGTCCGACAGAGCCGCTCAGAGCCGTTCGGTCCCACCAAGTGTTAAACGGCTCGCCGCGTAAACACGCAATCATGCTATTATATGGAGCGGATGGTGGAGCTACATTCCTGAGCAGACAAGGTTTTTTTTCGCCCTTTCCTAGCAGAAGCTCAGCGCAGGCGATTGCAGCAGGACGGAGAAGCAGTGGAAGAACTTCAGTACAGTGACGGGCCTCAGTTGTTGATACAAAGCATGGCAGGAATTCGCTATGGGGCTGATAGCGGAGGGGACGATTCAGCCCCCTGGCCATGGCTCTGTGTGGGAGTTTCCTCCGTGCCGAACCGAGAGGAGCGGCTCTGCCTGAATGTTGCAGGTTCACGGGGTTCGGAGGCCCCCATTGCACCCCGCTACGTCTGACGCTCCTTTGCCGATGTCCTTGTGGCCGGCACAGTTGCCTCTGTAATTTAGGAACACCCAGTCAATTTTGCCACCATCTGGTCCAGCGCGTTACTGGTTTCCCCGAGCACAGACAAAATCCAAGAAATGTTCCCATCGTTCTGCGAGGCACGCCAGTTATTTGCGCCGGGGCAACGCACAAAGTCCGTTGCTGGAGACCCGGACTTAAACAAATCGTTTGACTGATGTCAACCCGTAAACACCACCTCAGGACTGAAGGTTGGCTGTGAAAGGCCATTAATCATCAGAATCCCTAACATGCAGTCAGCCTTTGGTGGAAGCATTTTCAAAGTCTCACTTCAGTGCCGTTGCCCTGAATTTACATTTCAGCCCAAGCATTAACTTCAAAGTTTTTTTTCAGGGCCAGCTGAAGGCCAGCTGTATCATCTTTGACTTGGACCATTGGACTTTAACCCCCACTGTATACGGAAAATACGTGGGATGGCGGGCTGGGCTGTCTTTCTGGTGCTGTTTGGACAGAACTCTCCATCCCCTGCATAGGCATATTGTAATAAAATTGGCGGTTCTCTGTCTTAGCTTGGTGCAGTGGTGGAAACCATGTGTTCAAGAGACACACTTTGGAGTCCACCTCCCAATGCAATCCTCTCAGTGCCCTCCGTAAGCCCTTAAAAGCGGCCCGTGGAACATGGTGGCCCCTCCGTAGCAGTTCAAATATAGTACATCCAGTCTGCAGACGGTGCTGCCCTCTCCGAGGGCACAGTAATCCTGCTCTTAAATGGATTCCAGGAATCAATCACCCCCCTGTACCAGAGAAGTAGCTGCCTGGACGAAATTCAACACAGGTAATGGCCCTCTTGCCCAGCGATCATCAGCGATTTCTGCAAAAGTGCACGACTCAATTGGGGAAGGCTTTCTCCTGGTACGAGCTGGGCTGTGCAGGGAAAAGAGACCCGACGAACCGGACAGACGCGGCAAAGCGGCGCAAAGCCACATGCATTATGTATGCTGGCACTGGTGAGGGGTGTGCTGCAGTGGAGACCGCAGAAGAAACGGTCGCCTCCGCCTCCGTGGATCCGAAAGGAGGCGTCTACGACGTGAGCCTGGGGCAAAGGCGGCTTTAGCATGACTTAGGGCTTGCCTTGGTTAAGTACGTGAGGATGACTAAGTCGTCCCAGCTTCATCGTGTGATCCTTACAGAGTCGGAAGGGCAGCCAGAACTCTGATTTATCTGCCCTGTAGAGACGAAGCGAGGGATGTATAGAGTTGGGGACGGATCTTAGATTTTAGGAACTAAAATCCCAGTGGCCTGATTGCGTATCTGCACTATTAAATTCCTGCTTCTCCTTGTGAGCTCTTGCGACAAACCGATTGTTTTTGTTTTGATACTTGTGGATTGTGTTTTTGTTTGCTTGAATTCCGCAGGCTCAAAAAGGCAGATTTTTCATTTACATTATTCTTATATCGGACAGAAGCAATGAAATGAGAAACAGATATGTCCTCCGTAATTATCTGACTTCTGCTGCTTTCATCACTTGTGTTCCCACTTTCTCTCTCTTGGTTAGGACAGTTTTCTCTCGTACCCTCTTGTGCTACAGTTCCAGCCTGGAAAAGAAGGCGTCTGTGGCTTTAAGAGCCGTCTTTCGCAAAACAAAACTGATTATTGGTGCTGGCAGCCAACCACAAGGGCCGCTGCGTGGATCCTAGAGCCAATGAGAAGTCCCGCTGGGCGGAGGTTACAAAACCAGACTGAACCCAATGACTCAGCAAAGACGAGTGCGTGCGAGATGACACTTAACAGCGATTTAAAGAGCCAGTACTTGCTGTCTCAGAGTACGCAAAAAGCACACCAGCTGTTTTCTTCCACATGCAAGGTTTAGGGTCTGGAAAAATAACATAACTAGATTGTGAGTTTAAAACGGAAAATGCCCAAGATTTTTATGCATTTTCTGAGAAGTACTGTATGACAGCACTAATTGCTCTGTAATAGGCGTTCCTGTTCCTTCGATCCAATGCTATAAATGTCTACATGACATGGGTGCACATAGAATACATGATGTAGAAAGGCACAGACAAACAACTTCAGAAAAGAAAGACACAATTTCTCCTCATTTATATCCCGATTCCTAATGTCTGGAGTGTACAGCAATGGTTTAAAAAAAATGGCAATTTAATCACTGTAGAGGGGCATTGGCATTTGTGAGAGGAGAGACATCTATTCCAATATGGTGGACATTGCAAACCCTTCTCATGTTTATCCGGGGTACACAATATACCTCACAACTGTATTTCCATATCACAAGCTCAAGCCTACGGAAACGCACTTAAACCCCACACTCAGGGCTGCGGTGCGTTTACCTGACAACGCCTAGCCAAAGCTATGTCTGGTTTTCAGCTGTGGCCTCTGAGAAATCAGCATGAAGGCAGTCCGTTGTTGAACCTGGACAGAGCAGGCTTTCAGAAGTTTCCACCGTCCCCAAAGCATTGTCCTGCACAAACCTGCAATCGTCAGCAAAGTGCGGCTCTATGAAGAGAAACGGGCTATATATACATTAGCCGTTGCTGCGTCCTCCAAAGCCTGCACACACCTGCCAACACAGTCTTGCGCTGAGGAGAAGGCGTCTTTGTTTAAAAAAAAACAGTAAACCTACCATTCCTCCAATGTGCAATACAAAGTGGTTCCCATCAGCTCTTCTCAACGGATAATGTTGCAAAGCTAAGCCGTTTCACCCAAACACTCCCAACGGAGAGAATTACAATGTGCAAAAATGTTGCATTTGCCAATTTTTGTTGTAGTTGAACTACCCTCAACATCAGGCCCCTTAATCTCAAAGACCTCTTGGCAGCCAATCACAGCTTCAAAGATTCTTTTGGGTTAATAAATTGAGCGTGATCAATATACATGCATATATTGTTGCATATTAAATTATGTGCACACACTATCCATAAAACCATCGTATAACTTCAACCTAATAATATTAGGTATACCAGGTTTACAATACTAGGTATACATTTGCCTCTCTCTCACGCACCCACACACCCATACACACACACGCGCACACACACAAAAGCCGATTGTGTGAAGTCAGACTCTGCATACCCTCTCCCCAAAACTTAAATCGCCTACCAAGTGTATGACTATCGCATAAAGTTCAAGTCACTAATCTGGCAAACCTAAAGTTGTGAGACGTTATAGTCTTGTATGCTCTTATTTAGGAATTAGATGATTGGTCCTCGAGACGATTCCAGGGAATTGCCTTAGACACAGTCACAGAAACGTGAGGCCAGGCAAAATCTCACCCTGTGACTTTAAGGAATCATCCCTCCATCGGCACCGTCTGGAAACGGGTCAGCTGTTCCCATACACACCCACGTGATTCCGTCTTTGCATCCGCCGCGGTGTTTC
The DNA here is from genome assembly GCA_025775045.1 of Hiodon tergisus. Classification (NCBI taxonomy): domain Eukaryota; kingdom Metazoa; phylum Chordata; class Actinopteri; order Hiodontiformes; family Hiodontidae; genus Hiodon; species Hiodon tergisus. Next base: position 21,929 of record JAOVYW010010542.1, read on the forward strand.
ACGCGCACACTCAGTTAACAATGCAACCAAATCTAGACTTGTGCGTCTCGCTGAGCGAGGGGGAAGGACAAACGATTTAAAGGTGCATCAGTGCAGGTCTGGGCGTCAACGTTTTTGATTGCCCAAAAAAATGGAAACACTACAGCTTTTCAGAAAAAAAAAAGGGTACTGGGTCCGGAGACCGGAGAACTGGGGCGCTAATGATGGACTTTGGGAGCCAACGTTTGCAGCGTTTCTATTCTATTCGTAACTCACTTTGTTGGCGAAGGCCTACTGGTGAGGTGTGTTGGCTTGGCCCTCTCTCTGTAGTTTAAGGTTACACAAAATATCCAGCAGGAGGCCTATGATGCACCGCTGCATGTCACAAGCGGAGTTCTCAGAAAGGGGCGCGGCTCTAAGCTCGGCGTTATCCAGTCCCTTCCATTTAATGGAGTTGTGCAACTCCCTGGAACGCAGTCGTGCGCGAGAGACACGCGCGCGCTCGCACACGCTCATGCCCACTGTAAATGCCAAAGCGCCCTCCGCTCAGCCCGTTACCAGCTGCTGACTTCCTGCCGTGTGTGTTAACGCGTAGCATGCTCTAACATTTGCCCCACTTCGAGCTCCACATCGCTCAGGACTCTGACCCCGTGCGTGTCAACAGGCCTGCCCCAGAGGCGCCCGGGGATGATAGCTCAAGAGCTGTGTTGTTTTCCTCTGTGTGTTTTTTTTTTGCTGCCCTTCCCACACGCAAGGCCGGGTCCCACTTTACAGATACGATTAGCCTTCGCTGGCGTTACGGAACACGCTCTCCTTGGACAAGCTGATCTGCAGAGGTTTCCAAATATGTTTATTTTTTTTATTTTTTTTCCTTTTTGGTACGCTCTTTCAACAAGCGAAACTGCATGTGCCGTCGGGGATTCTGTCAAGTCAGTGGTAAAATTCAGATGCAAATAACGACATCACAGGTCTGGCACACAATACGATAAGCAAGAACGGACACGAAAGCACAAATGTAACACGAAAGCAAGTCCCACACAGACTGAACTGAAGGGGGGAGATATTTTCCCAAACTTCTCTGTTGTCAAACTTACAAGCGCCCCGATTTTTCTTCCATTTGTGAAACTCCTAGCCACTGATTTCTTTATTTAAAGTGTACTAAACAGTGTGAGAGACCACACCCGGTAACTTCAGACAGCAGTGAACGCCCGGCATGCCCTCACACATTGTGTGGCAGGCGCCTCTCTAAAGCAAGGTTCCCAAGTAACCATGACGCAGGAGCCTTGGAGAGCTGCACCTTGCCCACACGCGTCAGAATCAATAGTGCGTTACGTAACGGCCCGGGTGGCTGGATGCGTGACAGGAATCACCGGGACACGCCAGCGAGCTGTCAGGCATTAGGTGACCCACTTTGCCAAACTCAGTGGGCGACCGTGGGGAGACACTCGAGGGTGGTGGCTCCGCCCACTTGTCCACACGTGTATCCGGTCTGAGCGAATCAGCACTGGGTGGTATCACAAACGCCCTTGGAGGCTTGTGTCAGAACCAGTGGTGTGTCTACAGACGACATGGCCTTGTTGTGCCCACGACACTGTGTGAGAGACAGCAGCACAGGCAAACATTTACAGTTCACATACCATCCTCCCGAAGGAAAATCGCTACACACCCAGACCCTTTTATTACTCAATACCGTGTTTTTTATGGACCAAAAAAAATAAAAACCTTTTCTTCTTTAAATCGTTGGGAGTGAAACGCGATTCCTTTTACTGCTAAAACATTGCACCTGACACTGAAGTCACCACCCCTTCAGGTGATTCATAATCAGGCTTTTGGGATTCCCACACACCAGGACTGCGGTCTGCCCTGTTTACAGTGGCGCCAGCCGCCCAATCGAGAGGCTAGGCTGCCTGCAGTGGCAACAGCAAAGGTAATGTGGTCCTGGTGGATAAAAACCCACACGAAGTGGTCCATTCTCACCAGTTGGTGTCGGCTCTCTGCCTCTCCTAGACCCCCCCCTGTCCGCCTGCCTTTGGGGCCACGTGATGGTCAGGGTGTCTCAGTGGCTTCTGAGGCACACTGCGGAGAGAGGCGGGTGATTCATCAGCAGCCAGTCTGTCACGAGCTGTGGCCAGCGAACCATTATTCACTTTGTTCTGACAGTGGCATTCCTCACCCAGACGCCTCGCTCGCTGAATGAGCCCTGCGGCCCCTGCGTCAACTCTGTGTCCCCTCCAACACAGCCCCCCCCACCCCCAGACAAATAAAGCAGACCGGTGGGCGCAACAGTATAAGCCCCACTGATCAACCAGAACATCAGGCCACCTGTAGGCCACGTACGCTTCACAACGTAGCTGGGCTCACGAGTTGCTTCTCAGCCTTGGCGATCTTTGGTGTTGGGGGCGCCACATTCTGAAGGAGTTGAGAAGCAGGGGAGAAGAGGAATGAGAGACAAGTGGGAGGAGTCAGGGCTGAGCGCCATTGAAGCGGGGTGCCTCATTGGGCGATGACAAGACACAACATTTTTGAGGTCAGAAGATAAGAGTTGTACTTTTCCAGAATGTGGTGCAAAGCCAAACCCCCAACCCCCTCCTCACGCGCCTCTGGCCTAGCTCTGGCCGGCTCTCCCCTCCATTTTGAGGAAGAGGAGCAGGAATGGGGAGAGCCACAGGCGGAAGTAGCAGACATCTGGCTCTGTTCAAGGCCCCCGCCCCCCGCCTCTCCCTCCAGTCACGAGCCAAAGCAAGTCTGCACAGTAATAAAGATGCCCTTTGGGGCCATCCTCAGGACGGGGTGAGCGGATATGGGTGTGAATGTGTCCATCGAGTTGTCAGGGATTGTGAACGTCAAATTATGTGCTCATGCACGACAATGTGTGCTTGGTGGTGAATTCTCCCACATCCCTATCTGTGAGCATTCACGCCTGCATGCATGAGTGTGTGCTTGAGTGCATGTGGTTGTGTGTGTGTGTTTTTGTGTGTGTGTGTGTGTGTCTGCATGCTGTCAGCAGCCTCTAATGTAATAATCAAAAACACCCAGACCAACCAACCAGATCACTCAAAACAGCCGGAGTCCATGCAGTTCTGACACAGATGCCTGTGATGTCCTTCTGGGTGAAACTAAATGGTCCCTCACCATTGAACAACAAACCCCAACATGACATCCAGCGAAGACTGGCGACCCAATGGGAGCATGCCTGCAGCCCTGACCACTAGCGAACGAGCAAGCCTTCATAGATCAGGACACTTTGCTCCAGGCTAGGTGTTGCACAACAACAGCAGTACGCGTGCATCCAGCTCCAGTCCCACGGGC
>JAOVYW010010542.1:26655-39454 GCA_025775045.1 Hiodon tergisus
GGTATATATCTAATTACCGAAATGTATTCTTAGAAATGGTCTGACCAGTTTCCAAGACACCTCGTTCCGTATTTTTCTGTCTTATTTTTCAGCGAATTAATTACAGCGTCTTAAGGGAATCTATTACAGGCATCTGTGAGCTGCGTTCTGACTTTAAATTTGTGTCCACCCCTGCTAAATATAAGATTAGTTTCCAAGCCAAAAGGAGAGGTAACTGCGTCACTGTGTCTGTCAATTCAGCTTAATATGAGGACCGACCCCATATGGAGGCGTCCGCCCGCACTGCCACCTACCGACTGCAGTGATTGCGGAGGCAGTCTCCATGACAACAGCCATTGGCGCTTTTATTTAATCATCTGGAAATGGAACCGATCGAATGACAGACTTATCAGACCCAAAATGGATCAAATAACTCGTCAGGACAACGCCAACGCCTTTTTAAAAGTTGCCAAAGAATGTACATTGAAATTAGCGGAATACCTAAAAAAATATGTTCCACCCAAATGGTGGCTTCTGGCTGAAAAAACGAATGGTTGGGCGAAGAATGAATTGATTAATTAAATGAATGGAATCATTATGATTCAACTCATATCGTCATGAATCAAATCGTATTTCTTAATCCAATTTAGGACGATATTGCTGTAATATCAATATTGTCCGCAAGATGTCACAATGTGACTACGGAACAGGGAATCATTGCGTTCGAAAAGATTTATTAAAACCCATCTATTATTATAAAATCGAATCTATTGTTTTAGGGGCAATTGGACTATGCTAATTTAATTTAAGAGTAAATCAATGTCTAGGTAGATTGAATTGATTAAGACAACCTTACAGTCTGAAACAAACCCCAATCACGGACACGGGCTACTAAAAGGGCACAAATGAAACAGGGCAGGATGTAATTGAGAGAGAGATAGTCTTCCAATGACCCGTCTGTTCATTTCATTTATCTCATTGTGACAGCACTTTAGTAATTTACGGGAGGGATCAACTCCTACTAACCTGGGCGCACTCGCGCTTGAACCAAGTATATTTAAATATAGGGTCCTCGAGCCATCAGTAGCGTACATATTACGCTATATATTAATTATATTTTGTATTATATACGGCAGTTTAATCGACTAAATACTCATTCACACCCCATTAGTTCAACTTGCCTTTATTAACAACTAGGCCCGAAGTATTCGGAGCAAACTTAAGCCATTGAAACACCGCTACTGATTTATTCATGCGTTTTGCTTTTTTGGGCGTTGTTCTTCGGTGTTCCTTTGTGTGCGTTCGCGTTTGTGGGCTAATTGGTGACGTCAAGATTTACTAAGGCCACTGGAAATTTAATCAAAACAACTATATTGATCTGAGTACGTTGTAAGCTAAATACAAAATTAATTAAATCCCCCAAATTAGACTTGAAGAGCATTATTGCTGACACTGATTGAAAACTAAAGTAATTACGGATTTTATTTTTTTAAAGGACATTCCAATTATATCCACACAACCATAGCCCAACATGTCGCCGTGTTTTAAGTTTTTAATTTTTTACATGTGTTTTTAACGAAAAACGGATGCACGAATAACTCAAAACGGCATAAACATTTACGTAGGATTTGTTTGGAAGCCCTGGGAACCACATACACAGATCTCCGTCCTAGAACTCTGCGGAGATCATGTGACAGTGAATGTCACATCTTATCAGAGTCTTGCCGGTCTCAGTTCCGTTGCTTTGGGGGAAAGATCTATTTTTGTTCTGAAAGAATGGCCGTCGCGCATGTGATTAGGTCGGTAACAACTCACAGGCTGAATCCGGTCTATAGCCTACTCTGCTTGGAAAGGGGCTTAACTTATAAAAAAAAACAAAAAAAAACAAATGCATTGAGTGTCAGGTGTTTAGTTATGAACTACAAGTATTTCAGTTTGTTCAAGTATAGTAGAATAAAAACCTTTTGCAGTTTGTTGTGGTCATTAAAGATTGGTTGACCACTGAAAGAGCGTAAAGTAAAAGTAAAATAACGTAAACGTGGATTTGTTTTAAGTGATCCTCCGTAATTGCATAACTTAAATACATTTTTATTTATTATTAAGTGGGCCAAGACCCTAAATTAAACAATTACAAAATCTTACAAAGTGAAAACTTGTGATTACAGGTTACAGGTTACATACTGTCTGATGTTCAGTTACAAGAAGGAAAAACCCACCAACAAGACCCACCCAGTTCTAAACAAGGATTACAAATATTTTCCCAGAACTCTTCCAAGTCTCGGCATAACGTGAACCCTAATACTTCAGATACCGTCATCGTGACTGACTGCCGAACGTCCCCTGTAACGTCTATTGAACACATAGGACATATTAAGACCAAGTACAAAAACAACAGCACAAAGAGGTTTTACAGTACAGTCTTCATTACATCTGGGCACATAGTCCATCTTTTAATGATCTTCCAAAGCATGTTACACATGTCTGCATTAAACAAACCCTCAGTGCAACGACTCCCCTGATCAAATTCACAGAAAGGCATTTGGGAGTGAAGCCAGGGTAAAGGCATCCCACGGCTCCTCGTACACTAACAAGAGGGGTCCAAACTAGAAGTGTATTTTTCCAAGCGTGATCGGATGGCAGAAACCCAACAAATTGTTCCGAATTGGAACAGCTTGGCAACGACGGACGTAACCTTAGCAACAAGTCCCTAAGCATCACCTGGCACTTCATCTCGGATTCTTTACTGTCATCCTTATTAAGCCATTTTGACTTTGGTCCCCAGTTCTGCGTTTTAGTGGTTTGAAGAGCTGATGACTGAACCTCCTCCTTGCTAGTTGTTGCTGTGATGACACAGGGCTGGGCCAAATCAACACTCAGAGGGAGAGTGTTTCCTGCATTGCCTGATTTTGACCCTGCCCCAGCCTGCCCGCAGAGGATTGGATGTTTCAGTCACCTGGTGTAGGACCTCTGCCAGCTGTGGATGCCGTGGATTGGATGTTGCCATCACCTGGTGTAGGACCTCTGCCAGCTGTAGATGGCATGGATGTTGTGGGAGCAGACCGGAACCCTCTTGCACGTGCTCACACTGCGGTGCCGGAAGGCCCTGGTGTTGGCACCTCCGCCCAGCCCCCGCCGCCTTGCTGCCAGCTTGGCACGCTCTTCGGCAGCAAAAAAGTCAGTGGTGGCACGGAAGAACTCCAGCAGCGCCCGGTGGCTCCAGGGCACGGTGCTCTCGCCGGGCACGGAGAAGCCGCAGTGCCCGCCTTGACCCGTCAGCAGCAGGAAGAAGTGGGGGTTGCTCTCAAAGAGCTCCAGGGGCAGGGTGGCCTGTGGCTCCCCCCTCACTGGGTCATCCTGGCTGCACAGGCACAGCACCGGGATAGCCACCTCGTCCACGTCCCGCAGCGGCTCGTTGCGCTCCCAGTACGCCTCCCAGCCGCCCCCGGCCGGAGCCCCTTTCGGCCCTGGCTGGCAGAACAGAGCTTCCTCCAGGGCCCGCAGGGAGCAGCTGGAGAACAGGGTGTCTGTCGGCAGCGCCTCGCGCAGTACTGTCCTGTACCTACACCAAAACGAAACACTCAATCAACACTGGGGACTGCAAAGACACAACGGCCGACGCCTCGAGCGTTTGCACGTAGCTTTTAGAAAACACAAATAAGGTCACACAAGATTATTCTGAAGGATCGGTCAGGCTACTACCATACAGCGGGTAAGGGGAGCATCGGTAGTCATAAATCCCAGTTCTTAATTCTGCTTTAAAATGTGCTCACTGCCAATAGGGTTCTGGCTATAATAGTGGATAGTCAACTGGATGGCTAATAGCGCATTTAGGTTCTTAGTGATTTGCATTTCCAATTCTACACACATCAGTAGTGACAAACCAGTGGCACAAAACCTCCCGTGTTAAATCAGCTCTCGCAGCATTGATGTGGTTCTAAACGGACTCCGCATGAACTCTGCTGTTCTAGCCGATCTAAACGCGGGGCAGTTTTTCTGTGTAATTGGGGCCGTAGGGTCACTCTCCCCCACACAGGCCGTGCCTTCCCTTACCGGCTGAGGCAGATCTTCTGGTAGAGGAGCAGGGCCCAGTGGAGGGGCCAGCAGGGGCCGCTCTCGAACCAGTTCTGGCAACGGAAGACAGGGGAGAGGCAGGCGGCGGCGGTCATGTAGCTGGAGGAGCCACACTCCCCCAGGTAGGAGAGGAGCAGGCCCGAGCCTGTGCTCTCGCTGACGGCGTACAGGCGGCTGGCTGGCTGCCGGTAACGGAGGTAGCGCACCGCCTCGCGCAGGTCCGCCGGGTCGCCAAACTGCTGCAGCTTGAGGGTGCTGAGGGGCGTGCCGTTGTGGCTGCGCCGGTTGAAGACCACGGGCAGGTAGCCATGGGCGAGGGCGAGCTCGCACAGCTGCAAGGGGGGGAACAGGAGTGAGACGGCAAGAAGACAAAACATCCCATTCTGCGGCTCCGGCTTATCCTTCTGACGTGCCACCGGCCGTTTGCCAAACATTTCACAATCACCGCGGCACAAACGCAAGGCGTCAGCGTTCAGATTTTTCATCGGCCGGTGACATCTGGCCAACAGAGGGTGGGGAAAAAAAAAAAAAACTGTCAGTTTAATCTAGCTCATTACTTTAAAAAACAGTATAAAGATCTGTGGAGCATGAACACCAAAATACAACTGTGCTCAAGCAAACCCTGAGACAACGGTACACTCAATACCCCTCCCAGTACAAAAGCTCCACTACACACTTCAATGCTGCAGATCCTGACAGACAGAGCTAATGCCCTCCATTGTGCCAAATTCTTGTGACTGCCACGGGTCACACTAAGCACCACAAGTGCTTGGCTGTAAAATATTTACATTGCAGTGCAAAAGGCAGCTGCAAGGCCATGGGAACCTAGCAATTCAAATTGCTATGGATGGAATAGTTCAGTTAATCCTCCCCACCAAGACCGGCATACAGGAAATTCATATGCACCAATTAGCCACAATGAACATATACCTTATAGTATCTAGACTGCACATCCGTGAATACGTATGAAAGGGGGTGTTTTCCGTCTCTCTGGGAACCCTGGGCATCTCACAGTGGGAATATGGAGGTGTTTTCCGTCTCTCTGGGAACTCTGGGCATCTCACAGTGGGAATATGGAGGTGTTTTCGGTCTCTCTGGGAACTCTGGGCATCTCACAGTGGGAATATGGGGGTGTTTTCGGTCTCTCTGGGAATTCTGGGCATCTCACAGTGGGAATATGGGGGTGTTTTCGGTCTCTCTGGGAATTCTGGGCATCTCACAGTGGGAATATGGGGGTGTTTTCGGTCTCTCTGGGAATTCTGGGAATCTCACAGTGGGAATATGGGGGTGTTTTCGGTCTCTCTGGGAACTCTGGGCATCTCACAGTGGGGATATGGGGGTGTTTTCCGTCTCTTTGGGCGTTTTCCGTTTTTTAAAGAGAGTGGCCCACCATGGTACTTTTCCTTCCCTGTGATGTTAGTGTCGAGACGATGTGGAATTCCACCAGCCACACGAGGTGGGGAAACAGGTAGGGTACTCACAGACAACAGCGACCCCGCTCCCCGCCACATTCCTCACAAACACGCTGAACCCCACATGTCTTCACTGTCCAATGTGAGAGAGCAGGGAGCATAACACCGGACTGCTGCAGTCAGGGAGACTGGATACCAGGACGCTATTTTTTCACCGCGCAACTCGGACGATTGCCTTTTTTCAAATACAAACATTTTTCTTACGATCAGCAAAAAAAAAGCTGGTTAAAATGATCGCCTACAACAAGCCCTGCCTGCCGGGCCACACCACAAGCCTAACTAAAGACCCAAGTCCCATGGCTGCCACTGGAGCTAGGAAAGGCTAACCGCTCTGGTTTTTACGGGCCTTTGGCTTTGCAGGAGTTGTGGGGGGAAGGTCTCATCCAGGCCATGTAGGAGAATCCTAAACTGTACCCTCCAATGCCATGTGCTTAACAAGGCCCAGCACTCTGGCATCTGTCAGGGTGCACAGTTGCTGTTTGTGTGTCAATTTAGTGTAAACTCACTCTGGTGTCCTGCCATCTTTGATCACTGCGCAGGCCGTTAAAACATAATGGGGCATTGTGGGGCAGCCTGAGATTAAGAGCCAAGCTCGGGCTTGTAAACGCCTTGGTTGTCATGTCTCACCCGGAGGTGAGAATGCCCAATCGAACCCTATGTGAGCTGGTGAACAGCACTGTGAGTGCGAACGGGTGCCTACGAGAAAGGACGGCATCGTGCCATGTTCTCGGTAAGTTCTCATGTTTCCCCCTGTAAACCAGCTTTAGGTGCAGGAGTACAATACACCTCCTGTGTATGGGAAAAGCCCCCTTAAACACTAATTTTTTTTTAACTGTTGAATGGATTCAGGTCTAAAGGTAACGTTAGCTTTTTAGTGTTTTGTGACACGATTTTAGCTGCATCTAAAATGCTGACCTATTGTGTTAAACACTTACATATTTCAGATTTTGTTCCAGAACTTTTACAGGGCTCTCATGTGTGGTAATGGATAAACTTGGTTTTCCGAGTCTCATTCAGTTTATAAACCGCCTTTTCAAATGAGAAACAGAAAAGGGAATGGTTAGAATGACTAGGCAGTGGCATAATTGATTATGAATGCAATCTAAGAGGGATTTATAAGCTCTGCACTCTGGAAGCGCACATCCCAATTTAACATTTCCCCTGCATGAGCCAGCGCAGAGGTTATGGAGGATTAATAAAGCTAATTCTTTGCAGCACGCCCGGTCTTTCCTCTGGCATATCCCTTCTGAGATCATAATCTCAAGAAGAAACAAACAAACAAACAAAAGAAGCTATCATTCTCCTACAACGGAGACGACCTGAAACCAGGCCCGGTTATCTTAAATCACCGCAACGATTGTCAATACAAGGAGAATCCTGCCTTGTCATGTTTGAAGGTAACACCGCAACACCACAACACCGTTGTCCGGTGGCTCCTACATGAATTCCACAGCAGATCACGACACAGGTGGCAGAAAGGAACAGCAAATGGTGCATCGGTATCCTTATTTCGGTGGTGCCGATAAAACCGCGGCCAAAGCGTGCTAAAAGCAAGTGGGAAAAGACTCAGCTGCAGAGCGTTATTTAGTTCCATTCAAAAAGTGACTGGGGAGCGTGCTATATTCCTACACCTGCGAGAAACGTCCCCTGGTGGGGGTCTGCCTAATTGGTCTGACACAGTGCGGTAGGGGTGCCAAAAACCTTCGCTGAGCAGAACAGAAACAGCATCGTTACCGCCTCGTGCATACTTCCAGCTGACCCAGATTTCAGATCGCACACACCGCACACGCGCACACGTGCACACGCGCACACACACACACGCACACACACACGCACTGCTTTCCTTCAGTAAGAACAGTGCGGGACACCTAGTTTGAGTGCTCTGGTAAAGGAACCCGGCCGCTGTGGCACTTTGTCAGCAAAAAGCGCTATATGATGAAAGCTTTGTCAAATAGCCCGCCAGTAAGAGAGCATTTAAAAGACACTCTTGGAAGGGAGAGGGCAGAGGCATTAAGGACAGCACGGTTTCTTCCCTGCACCTTCGTTAAAACAATAACAATGACAACAATTAAAAGTGTCCAAACAGATACTGATCAACTCATACAGCCTATGACTGCAAGGCTTCAGTAACGGTAAAAAATTATAAATCGAGATTAAATGCTTCAATGTGCTACAGTCGCATGAAATGCAAACCAACCTAAATATGAAAATATATTTAAATATCATTGATTTAAACTCCACACCACTGACACAAGAGCCGTCTTTTGTGTGTCCCTCGTTTGCTTGATTACAACACGCAACTTTAATTTAAACTCCCAAAGCGCAAGAGAGTAAGAAGACCGAGAAGCACTTGAGCCCAGACTGCACTAAAATAACAACAGTTTAGGAAACTCAAAGACATTTGTGGGTCGAGGCCAGTAAGAGGAAGTGTTCAGCTCTAACGCAGCAATGCTTCCTCCCTACCAACAATTCTTCTCACCGCTCTAACCGCCCAGTACAATGGTTTGCAGCACAGTAAGGCCCTAATCTACAGTCAACAATAGATTATCGTGCACACAAGGACATACAATACAACAAATACACGCATACAGACACACTGTCTTTCTCTCTCACACGTTTGTCTATATGTGTATTCACTGTGTTCAGTGTTTTTGTGCTTGATACTATATTGTTGAGGTTAAGAGGACGTTACCACTGACAATTTGGATGTTTGAGTTTCAAAAATGTCACCACTAGACCAATTCAACGTTTCGAAGTCCTTTTTTACCCACACCTTTGAAGTTGATTTTAATTAATGGATTCATTCTTGGCACTAAAACAATAAATGCACGTGATCACTAAACACAACAGTTATTTTACAACGGCGCATAGATGTCCAGAAACGTCCGTGTTTCTGGGACACTATTTTTCAGAAATGAATTGAGGGTAAAGAATACATTTGTGTATACTCATATCTACAAACAAAAACAAAAAATAATAAAAACACGGGGGACAATGACATAAAACATTGTTACAGTGACAGACAGAAGTAATTGATCATATTTCAGGAACTAGGCTTGATGTTACGATTACCTTCGAAACAGTCCTGGTAATTTTCCCAAAGGAGTTCGGTATGATGAGAAGAATGGGGTTAGTAGAATTACTTGAAGTCCTCCTCCGTTTATGGTGCGCTGTACCCGCAACAGCCCAATCCAAAGAAATTAGACCGTCGTCGCTCATCTGAAGGTGATCCCGCACGAAATGGACAGCGCTCTCAAATGGCCAGCACGCGCCGAAAACTGTCTGCAGGAACGGGCTTGCTCGCCAGTTCCATTTCGAACCCGTTATAAAATTGCTTAAAGTTACGCAGTGCTTGAGTAGGTAGTTGGCGAGAGCGGAGGGCTTGCATATCAACGCAACAGTCGCTTCTTCAGCCACAATAGACTTGGGGTCCGTGTTGCAATCAGAAATACACCTGTCCGACCCCTTCTCCCGCATTTTCCGCCGATAAATACCTCCTCTCAGCCCACAGAGTAGAGCTGAAGACTTGGTTCGGGATCCGAAGTACCATGAGGCTGGCCAAAAAGAGGCCACCAGTACCAGGATGCAAACAGCACCGAACCATTCCAGCATTGCACAGCGGGAAGGTGATTGTGTAAAACGCTTCGATTACGTATGCCCTAAAAAAAACTTGCTTTCGATGTAATAGTATTGATCAAAAAGTAAAGTCCACAGTACAACGTTTCTTTCTTTACTCATGTAGCAAACCGGCACACAAAGCCAAAAACGTTTAAATGGTTTTCATGAACAGAGTATGAATGAATAATCATTTCTTACCACATAATTTCCAAACTCCGAAGTTCGGCATATATCTCAAAAGGTTCCATGTTGTCGCCCATAAAAGACATTTTTATAAACTCATATATCTACGTTAGTTGTTCACGGTGTAAAACAACCAATGTTCGAAATGGATACAACAAAATCTTCACGAATCCGAAGTATTTTCAAAACGGAGCGATAGCAAAGCCGTGTCCTCCAGCGTTCTTCAACTCTGGCATTGCGCGAGCTGTCTCAGTGAGACGTCAAAGGTAACTACAAGCACTCTCGCTGCGGATCGATATTTGGATTCACCTCGTGATACATCATGATTTCGAGGGAATGTGTTTATGAAAATTAGATGTTAGGGTTACGGATCACAGGCTGACATCTGGGAGTTAATATTATGCATATAATAATACGGATACTGCGTGCAAGATCGGAGGGCGAGGGTTGTGTTTTTTTATGTCACTGGTTAACCTTCAACGAAACATAAACATAATCTTGTAAAGTCGTGTTCTTACTCAACACCTCGGCCTTCTTAATATTACACGCCTTCTTTCAGAGGGCTTTTATGGTTGTGATGGATGCTACGGGACTCGTCGTTTTAACCACTGGATCGCGACTGTGAAATCTGTTTGTTTTTTTTGTATTACGTGATATAACGCCAGTATTCATGATCGAACTTTCATTCGGTTTAATTTTAATTTCAGTGTATTCGCGCAGGTTCCTTCGCAACGAGCGGAACACTTAACGCGCACAAACCATATCTGAACAAAGAACATCGATGGTACATTTTGTATTCTCTTCAATGCGGCTGTTTGTTTTAGAATACCAGAAGCTAATCTAAAAATAGCAACGGATGCTGTACTTTATGAGTTTATTGTGAAGGTCTAAATTTGAATAATATTTCCGTCACTGTGCACATCAGTAACCTGGAAGTCAAGTTACAGCAAATATTTAGTTGTTAAACAGCTTCTATAATCACCTTTAGTAATGTTTTAAGTGAATACACTGATATCGCGGGTGCCAAACAAGGATAAGTAAATGGTTCGTCAAGACAAATGAGTACAATAGGCCTACGGATTATAGATGCATACAGTACATTTTATTTCCTAAAATAAACCAAATGTGAATTTCTTCCTCTTAAAAAATTTTAAGACAAAAACGTTAATTTCGATAATGGAAAGGATTTAACTGGAATGCACAAATAAATAAATAAAAATATATTTGCTGTAACTTGAATGCACAAAAAAATAAATTTGAGCTGGATAAAGTAGGCATTGAAAGACAAGGTTTTATCAGAAGACGTTGATTGAGGGATTTATTGGGTCTGTTTGATGAAAGAGCATTTTGGAATAAAGTAAACAAGGTGTTTGGTGTCACTCACAGATTATTGACGAGGTGGGACACTGAGGGATCTTGAAAAGTCCTGGATCAAAATGACCTTCACCGAAAGTACAGTGATAAAGAGATATAAATCCAGTGTGATTTAAAATCTGATTGAATTGTGTTGTTATGCCTCATTGGTTGGGCAGATTCGGAACAGAGACCAAAAGTGAGAAAATTCTAAATATTCAGAAAACCTGTTTGTAGAAAAGCATTGTGAGTGTCCACCCGAGTGACTCAGTCAGTGAAGGTTTCCTTCATGTGTTTTCCAAAAATACAACACAAAAGAACTGGCGTGCTAATCGTATCCGGCCTACCCTAACATTAAGACACACACTTGAGCTACATTAAGGCAATTCCTGCCATTTGTAAGAATCAATTAACGATGGCTCTGCGTGGAGTTTGCACAACTCCTAGGACATGGACTTGGATGCTGGAGACTAATGGCACGGTTTAATTGCGGCGGGGTCCGTACGAATGGACGCTAATTACAGAGCATTCGTGCGGATGAATGCCTCTCAAACATATATATAATGGATGCATTCTAAATGCAGGACTGCCGGTACGTTACGGGTGGCAATAAAAGCAAAACAAAGGCAAGAGGGACAATAAAGCAGCGACATCCACCTCTTAACAAAGGGGAACAAAAAAAACGGGCCAGACAGTAATGTGGCCGTAAGACTGGCTCAGAGATCAGGCATTTACCTGTGAGGTAAACAGAAACAAAATGGCCGCCACCGCAACGAAACACAGAGCCCCTGAAGAAACGGGGCACAAAACGGGGCTATTCAGGCCAGGAGTGAGTGAACTCGTCTTGCGTTTCCGTCGTCGTTTCAGTGGCCGAAACATGAACGATACCGAATTCGGTTAGGTTTGGGTATATTTGGTCGTCAGCTGTCCCTAAATCAGGTCACATTTGATGTTGAAGCATGCAAAGAATCGCTGTATATAACCATTCATCCCACGTTCCCTTCTTCCACCAACATACCAAGTTACATTGGCACAGCAAATTTTCTCTATCGTGACTAATATCTCATCATCTTAGTTTGCAGGACATTATTTCAAAGACAAAATAATTTATCCCTGCCACTCTTTTAAAGTTTTCTACAGAAAATTTAGTATTTTCAGTTTCCAGTTTCCAGCTAGGTATGTTCCAAAACCAAGGAACACTGGCAGTGTCACCTTATCTTCCTGGGAGTATCCATGTACTAATAGATACTGGGGGACACTTTATACATACCATCAGTTCGGTCCCCTGGCCTGCACAGATTCTTACCAGGCGCCACAATCTATGGCGTGCAACGGGACTGTCTGTGTGCACTTTCTTCACAGTGTCAGGAATTTGACCCTTTTTGTGAAACCTTGTGCCAGACGATGAAGAAATCCCCCTTGCAAGAATGCTTTATAATATTGACAAATTATTATTAAACCTGACCCGGTTTACTTAATGAAAATCAAAGCAACGTGCACAAAGGGAAGACATTGCAGTCCAGGACCACGATGCTCTTCTACATGGTTCTGGTGGCTCTCTGGACCCCGGGTCAGGAATGGGCACATAGCCAGTGGATTGTAAACGCTCATGACCCCCACCTTAATACACGCACACAAATCACACTTTGTTAGAGAGATGTAATTAAACTATGCATGTTTAATTCTCCCAAATAAGGTCAGTTCTGCTAAATGTCCCCAGTCCCAACCAGATCCCTGTTATCTATACCGATGCAGACAGGCCATGAATATTATGGCTAGCCCCTCTCCCTCCCACCACTCTCGCTTGAAAAGGTTATTTGGTTATTTAAGACACATCACATGCACATTGCAAAGGATACAGTGAATACATTGATTATTTGTCTTCCCATCAACAGCGCATCTGAGCCTGTTAAGAATATTCTCCTTTTAAGTTTATTAAAACATTATTCCACCACCGATGTACAGCAACGTTTAAAGGTAGAATTATGGGAAACGGGGACTGGGCTTCACTTTCTATTTGCAGAAATCTCAGCTTAATGCTGTGAGCCTAAGGCAGACATGGAGAGAGACGGGGGAGGTTTGACTATGCAGAACGGGGGGGGGGGGGGGGGGGGGCAAAATGA
>JAOVYW010010553.1:0-29120 GCA_025775045.1 Hiodon tergisus
CTGGCAACGTAGGTCTTCTCTCCTTTGCTGTCGCTGTAGTAGATCTGGTGTTCAATGTTGGAGAGATGGGGTGGGGGGTTGAATTATTATTCGTGACCACCCCCCCACCCCCCCCCCCCCTTAACTCCACATTCATTTGAAAAAGAACTGAAACCTGAATGTTCTAGCTTGATGTAATTATTGCAGGGACAGGTTTATATTCGTTTAGCTGTAGTATACCGACTGTGTATGTTTTTAAAAGACACCAACAACAAAAAATTAGTGTTGTATGCATTTTATGAGTACTTCTTTTGAAACGAGGCAACAGATCAAACTTCTTATAGGTCAAAGAATTGCATCTGACGAGATTGCCTTTGTTTTTAGCAGCTTGTCAGATGTGAGACATGGGCTGATCTTGGCTGAGATCAACCCAGACTTTTTTTTTTTTTTTTTTTAGCTCAGGAGATCTATAGATTAAACGGTGCCCTACATTTTGTAAAGTGCTGAGACCTTCCATGGTCTTCCTATGAAACTCTTCAGGTCTTAATTGAGCTTACGGACACACAATCTACACACACTCAACACATAATCATAAACCAAAGTGTCATTCACTTATCCGTTTAATGAAGAAGAAAAAGAATCTGATTAGTAATGGACCAAAAAAAAAGAATCTTGACAGGTGAATAAATGAATGAACGATTGAATGAATGAGTGAATAATTAGCACATTGCCATATTCCAAGGAAGTCGGCATAAATTACATGTTGGACTGATCTGGTATTACGCTGCTTTTCAAAAGGTTTTTTTTCTGTTTTTGTTGCTTAAGTTGTTACTTTCCCCTGTTGTATAGCACAAGTATCAATGACAAACGTTTTATTATCGTCTTCCAATATACTTTGATTAGTATTAATATGCATCGTATTAAATCCATGCAGGGAGAACACATTTAAATCTTTTTTTTAAATGCAGTTACAAAACGATGGCTATCCCCAGAACCATTTTTACACCCTTTGTGCAGTAATCTATATTTACAGATCCTAGTTTTTAGTAAGAGATTGTTAAATGTACATATTTCTTACAGAATTGAAGAATTTTTTTTAATGAATGAAAAACCCATTGCACTGATTTTGAAACTGATTTATGGTTTCATAGATATGTTTCGATCTTGATTACAGATTATCCCAGAACTCCTCTTCTACTGCACATGGAAAATCTACTTTTTTAGTTTCTTAAAAGATACAAATGCATTTTTTTTTTTCGTCCAGAAAAGCAAGGACGGTTGAAATGATGAGACAAAGTTAATATCAGAACATTTCTCAGTCCTTTCAATTGTGTCACATAAACTAAGTCAATTTCCGACCCTTTTTTCCGTGATCTTCTGACACAGCCCATGATCTCCACCTGAGTCTGTAAGGATCACTCGGGTGTCCCGCTATGTGTCTCTGTCCTAGTGATTTGAACTTTGAACCTTTAGTGTGTGTCAAATAATAAAATAATAAATAATTTTTTTTTAGATACAGTTTGACGCACTTAATATCAGAATCGATCAACTTAAATGTTTCAGCATGAAATCTGTGCTGCAAGTATATATTGGTGCCCGTTTTTTTAAAAGTATGCACCCATACAATTCAGCCGATTCCGAGGAAAGGACTGTTCTAGAGCCTAAAGGTGCGTTAAGCACGACGTGAAACTCTGACCCTAACGCTTCTCCCCCATCGCCATGACGACGGAGATCCTTAATATGAAGCAATGGTACTCGATCGTTTGCGTTGCTGGAAGGGGGGGTGTGTTTACCCTCGACACAAATTTAAAGTGTTGTGGTGAGCGGCGTGAGCAACAGATGTTGTATTACTGATGTCTGTTACGGTTTGGAAGGTGTACTCCCCAGCCGTCGGTTTCATCTGCACTGCTGTAGCCATCCAGCAATTCACAACAGGTGAATATATTATTATTAAATGAATAAAAATTTTAAGAAAAGATTGGATCTAATACTAATGAAATATTAGGGGAATTATCACTTCAGCTGTTGCCAATGACTTGATTGAAAGTAGCCGTTTCACTTACGGTCCGATCGTAAAAAAAAAAAAAAAAGAAGTACATTGCTAAATTAAATGTTTGCCTTGAACAAAGAGTTATTCTTAATTTTCTTCTTGTTATGAAATATATCCAGTGTGTTATCAATCATTTGCAATCGGTACAATCCAGTGCTGGGTCAGTTAAATTTACAATGCGCACAACGTTGTTACATGTCAAATTTTTCTGTGCTCGTAGACAAGCGTCCCAGGGACTGCTGTAGATCTGGAAACGGCCGGGCGTCCTCGTGTAAACCGAACGATGCCATGATATCTGTCGCTCATATCCTGCGGTGCTGTCCTTGAGCTGAAGTTTCTTTCTGAGTATGACAGGACTCCACGCATTCACGTTTTGACCATCAGCTGATGCTTATTTGCTCTGCCGTTTTTTTTCTGCTTTTTGTTTTTTGTTTAATCAGAACGCTGATCGATGTGGAAAAGAATGTTATCTAGCTAAGGATTCTAATGGCTGTTACAATAGACAATGAATGGGTGATGTACTTCATTGATAAAATGGTTTGAAATTTTCATTTTTTTTTCTCCCCCCTGCCATTTTCACATTTTGTAATCTCGCAAAGTGTAATTTTGTTTATTTTAATGACGTCTCAGGATTCTTTTAAAATTGTATGTATCGCGAACAGGAGATCTGTTCTGTTGCTTGATTTAGTATAAGGAAATATTCCCCTACTGAAGGCTTGTTGTCTTCATTCAGTGCGTAACAAAACAATGTGATTATAGTGTGCTCTGTTTAAATTTTATATTCGAGTAACGTGCCAATTATACAAATCAATCGAAATATGCAATTAATAAGTCCATTTGGAAGTTCAGATCTTTAATTACTCCCTGCCAATTTGGATCACACATCTATTTTACAAAGTTGCCCCCCTTCCTTTAGAAGAATTTGTAGTATTTTGTCAGTTTAATGTGTTTTTTGTTATCGGTGAGTGCAGTATCCAGACCACAAACTCTATTTTTAAAGATTGCATTTAGGTGAGCGTGTTAGGAGAAAAGGTGGAGGCCTTTCATTCTTGGTGCACAATTACAATTAAAATGTTTAATGTAAGTTATTGAACCGATCAAGTTGAAGATAATTTTTCTCCCCAGTGAAATTATTTCATTCCTCAGACATTAGGCTGCATTTAGGTAGTTCTATATCCTCTGTCATTTTTCATCTTTTGTTTATATTTTTCGTGGGAATTGTCAATGGCCGTTTTTTAACGGTTTGTATAAGAAATTGTAAGATCTTATTTATTGTTGTTGCCTGCGTGTTGCCGTGTCCTGCACTAAGCTTGACTAAAGACGAAAGAACAGATAACTCTTAACTTTTGAGCGATATGTCTTTCTGATGGTTTGCTGTGTGGACCAAGTTGCAGAAATTCTTATATTTCCCATATTTAAACGATCCCTTTAACAAAAAAAAAGTATGTTTTCTACTTTGAAACAAACTCCTCGCATGTTTTAAATTTAGGACTCGAATTGAAGCAGGTATTGTAAGTGGCCATTTTGACTGGCGTGTGGTTCTTCAGCACGCTGTGTTATTCCGACGGGAGTCGTCTTTCCTCCTCCTAATGGAAACTCTTAGTCCGAATTGTGTGGGTTGCGATGGCTGGTGACTGCATGGGACGCCGCAGTAATAAATACGACGGCGAAACGAACGTCAGTCACCTCGTCTTAATCCTCACTTTTCAGTGAAAACTGAGATTTCCAAAGAACGGCATGATTCTGCACTCTCTTGACCATCTGGTACTCCTGGTGGTATGCTCTTGTTTTGCAAGAACAGTTCTGCCCCTGACGTAACGGTTCTGCCCCAGTTGACATGGCCACTTCACTTACCAGAATTTCAACTCCGAACATGAGAGAAATGCTGGAAAATATTTTCGTAGGTGAAGCAAAAAAATATATATTTTTTTGGTGGACATTTTAATGAGTCATTCCCAAAGCTACCTTGAAGTGTCTGGTGAGGACTGCTATGATTTTACTTGTCATTGTCTCAATATTAATGATAATAAAAGGAAGAAAATAATTGTAAATCTTGCCTTAATCTATTATTTGTTTTGGTACCTTTTTGGTGTGTGCCTCTGCTGTCGGCAAGACTTTGCATGAATTGCAAGGTTCTCTTTCTCTTTCAAATACAAAATATCAACCAGCACCCATTCGTTATTTCCGTTTAAGAACCCAGCGGTTACGCAAAATCATGTGTACGTGCACTAGCTAGCCCGATGCTAACTGCTAGCAGCCATAGCGCATGCCAAACCCTTTTAATCGCGTAGCCCTTCCTCACTCCTGTACACTCCTGTTGTCTTTTCTGTACCTAATTTATTCAGTATAAGGTTTTACTGTTTGTAGGTATGATTGTGTGCGTTTGCTCTGCTGTAATTGTTTTATTTTTTTAAAACTCCACAGGGAGTGTTGGCTCAATGATCGTGGCTGCATCACTGACTCTGAATTTGTCTCTGGCTGGGGCTGAGGCAGCTTGCTTCTGTAGAGCTGCTCCAAGCATCTCTTCGGCTGTGGTTTGCAGTACAGAAGCAGTTTGGTGCCTGTATTGTTGGGCCTTCTGGTGCTACACACCTTCAGCTGTTCCCCGTGCCGCTCACCCTGACCGGTGTCCTCTCTACCTGCGTCAAGGCCAGGGCGTTGCATTCGGAAGAACCACCGTTGGCACTGCCCTCCCTTCCAAAATCCATGTGGAGAGCGACAGATGCACTGGGCTTAGCCTGCCCCGTCTGTTGAAGGGAGAAATCAGCTCCGTCTTTGACCAGCCCATACCCCTGATTTTATTCATCTGAGGTGCAGTCGTGGTGATGGCCCCTGACTAAGGCTCTCGGTGTTCCACGGTCCGGTGACGCTCGGTATTGGACACCCGGTGGATGACCTGTTGAGGCCTGCGCTCCTGTGAAGCTAGGGGGAGGAGTCTAAGGCTTTGGCTGACTTGGGAGCAAGCAGCGGCCTGACGGGGAGTTTCCTAAGCCGCGATGCTACGGTTACCAGGATGTTTTTTTTTTCTTTTTTTCTTTTTTTCTCCTCCTTTTTTCTAAGCCTGTAGGCCTTCAGGAGATCAAGGGTATGTATGTATGGTCGACAAAAGGTGTCGCCTATCAACCACCAAGGTGGCAATCGGTCTTCAGAATGGTTACCAAGATTATGCCCTGGTCACAGAAGCATCTGCAGTTGACAGCTGCTATATATCGTGCATTACTGAAAACGGCTTCTACTTTCAAAACCGATATCTGTATCTGTCCCTTATGCTTAATGAATGTTGTATTTGGTTCTGGGATTAATAAACTGCGAACCAAGACAGTTTCAGTATTATTGATAATTTCGTCAACTCTAGTGCAACAGGCCGGTTGGCTTTGGAGGGAAACGTGGAAATCGACTATAAACGATGTAGTGCGCATATAAACTGATGTGTCGAAAAGCTGAAATTGGCTTACATTTTTCTTTTCTTGACGAGAGCTGAAGGAACTGTTTCTAACTGGAATTTTAAAGAAATGGTGATAATGTGAAGTTTCACAGGATTACGGTTTTCCCCCTGCAAGCAGTTTTATTTGAATCAGCCTTTTTCATTTTAAAAACAGAATTTCAGATGTGTTTATTCATATACATAAAATTATTTACAAACTATCAATATTGTGGACTTGTCTTTTGTTTTTTTATATAGTGCACTGAGTGAAATGTAGTACCATCCTTTGGCGCTATTAAACCAATATTACATATTTCAAATATTTTCCTAATATAGGGCTGTACTGACGGGTCCCTGACTCTGGTCCTGAAGATATTCAATCCAGTTGCTTTTATTTGCTGTGTTTGTCTCTAATATATGCAGAGATTGTTTAGGAAGCATTTCAATCCAGATGGATGTTGACAGATGGGAGTTAGCGACCTCTGCTGTAATTCTTATTTTGAACCCCTAGAGGGAGACGTAGACGAAAAATATCCAAATCTAAAGGGGTTAAGAAAATGAATTAATGTTATTACCTGAAAGGAATGACCTCATACCTAAATTGGAACTGTTGCTTAATTCTAATTTTTTTTTTTTTACGTATTGGCTCACCAGATTTTATATATACACACACATAGATAGATAGCGAGGGTATGTAGACCGAACCACAGTATCGATCCCTAGTCTGCAGTCTCCCTAACGTCCATTATGCTCATGCTGGCTTTAGTCAATTACTGCATTTAATCTTGTGCATATGAATGTAGTTAAGCTCATGCGCAATTGAAGTAGAGAACACTGTGGAGTAATGATTTAAAGTATGGACAGCGTGTGATTGAACCAGAGTTCAAGGTATTGCATTGTAATCAGGAACAATCAAATAGCAAAGTGTGTAAAATATTATAGGCTACCCTGAATAAGTGCGTGATGCGGGGGGAAAAAACGACTGAATAGTTTAATTTAACCTTGCAACAATAACAAAATACTTTTTGCGCGTCTTTGGAAAGAATTTGATATATAGAATCAACGTTGTCTTTGTTTTGTACTGAACTCTTTTGCCCCTGGCTCAACATGAACAAAATGTTCACTGAGTAACAATGATGTAATGCTGGAAAGCTTACATAACATGCTCCTTAATATAGCCACAAGGGGGCAGTAGAAGTCCATAAAAAAAATACGTATTTGAGATGGAATGCATTACATCACCTTTTATTTAAATCGACATTTCAGGTTCTCTCCAAAATTCTTAACCTGGGTGAAGAATTTGAGTGTAGTTTTACCTCAGTAATTTGAAGCATTCCCACGGTCTGAGAAAAGTCGAATTTTTAGTTCTAGTACAATAAATCTAGCAGGCAAAATCTATCCTTTAGTAGTAAAGTAAGGACGTGCATTCTAGGCTGTTGGATGTGTTGCTGTATTGCTTACTTTAAGTAATGTTTGCCAGCTGAAAACGTCACTACAGCCAGGCATCTATAGAGATATATGTATATAATTTGTGTGTGTGTGTGTGTGTATTTGTTCCAACACTTATTCAACTGTCCATGGCGAGACATGGTGGTTTTTTTTTTTTTTTTAATGTCCTTTCTGTTTTTTTATCAGGCCCCTTATCCTTTCAGACGTGTATATTTCACTTGTGTTAGCAGAGCTGCGTTTTACATGAATGGAGTTCGAGAGCTGGAACCTGGTTGTGTAACAGCAGCTGAATTTGAGGTAGTTACAGCAGCTGGTCGTACTGCTGCAAAACGAGAAAAATAAGCATTTTTTACACTTCATTGTAGTCCATACGTTACCAGAGCGCCCCTTTTGAACTGCATCTGACTGCTCTCCAGGGCAGGGTTTCGCTTCGCTGCTGGAGTTTGCCACACAAAGTAATCGGGACTCATAGGGCTAATCAGCCAAATGTCACGGCTGTCTGGAAAAGGCTACCTCTGAAGCCTCGCATTGATTAACGGCCAACTGGGAGTCCGGAGAACACTGTGAGCCCTATCAGCTCAGTGATAGTGGGACGTTTCGTTGAAGCTGCACCCCCCTGCAGGCGCCTGGTCTGATATACCTCCCCACACGACCCGTTGTTAACGCTTGGGCACCGCCGTTTGTTTGTATGGGACAATTATGTAAATTATACTACAGATTAATTGCTCAGTAATTAATTCATTAATTAAAACCTGCGCACCAGTACTCCCTTTTGTTCTAGTAGGACATGCATTCAGTGGCAGGTATGAGATGTTCGAGGGACGATCAGTGTCTTTCAGGTAGTTTTTGTGTGACATTTTAATCACATGGGTATTGACAACGGATGTGAGATGTGCCGCTCAGACCTCCCCCTCCACTGGCTACAACGGTTAAGTTCATGGTCCTCATTGTTGGCTTTGCATTCAGGGTAGAGTCTCTTATGGAGATGGCCACGTCCCTGTTCACCTTACTCTGCCTTTCAGTACATCGCAGGGGTTATGATTCCCAAGTTAAAAGGCCCCGTTATGTTCAAGTCCATGTTCATGTTGCATATAAAAGAGATCACTCTTATTGGAATATTTTTAAAAAGTTGGGATTACTTTGTAAAGATGAAAAGAAGTGTCCTTGGAAATCATCTGAACAAAAGGAGCTCCAACGCAATGCACGGCGGTATTTCTTAAAGAATGTCATTTGAAAATTCACGTTTGCAGCAAATGACTTCCCACAGAATTTCTCTTAAATAAGACGGAGCAGAAGATTCTCCGCGAAGCAAAACGCCGAGCTGCAGGCTACTGAAACAAAGATAGCCTGATTGTTCCAAGCCAATTCTTTGTGGGCCCGAATGTCCTCAAGACCTCACGAACGCTGTCGTCGTGTTCCGTTTCCCTCAGGCGACTGAAATATTATTTCCTTCACCGTTTTCAGTCATCCAATTTCTCCGGCGCTCTTAATTGATTAATGTGCGCTCGTTACCCAATGCCCCACAGCGCTGGCCCTATGAAAAAGAGAATCTATAGTTTAATAAACAGTTTTATTTATCTCTGTTTAATAGTGTCGTTTCAAACGCATGCCTTCTCTAGACAGAGTGATTGGTTCTTTGTAATAAAGTCTGAATTATCACAGAGCGATTGGGGCACTGCGTTACGGAGCGCGCCTCCATTATTGAAAACGTCCCCTTACCGTTTTCGACTGCGAGGTGAGGCGTTTATTTTTCAAGCGGCCTCGCTCTTTGCATGGTGCATGTGAAGATGCGTCAGTGAAAATGGTTAGGTTCGTTTGTGCGGTCATTACCCACTTCAGGGTTAAGATACGGGAGTTTGTTGGATTAAAGGGATAGTCCGGTTTCCCCTTGTGGTGTGCAAGGAGGAAGAGGTTGGGACAAGTTAATTCATGGAGTTTTTATTGCTTTATAATGCATGGATATTAACTGCACTAAACTCTTCACAGCATTACTGTGAAGTCAAATGTTTGAAAAATTGAGATAATGTCTAACTGACTGCCTGTTACTGCCAGATTCTGTTTACTTTTGATGTTTAAAAGAGAGCCATATCATTGAAGCCTTTCTGAATAAAGTTGATTTTTGAAGATAAACCCTACCTAAAGGGTATGACATGGGTCAATATTAACATTAGGGAATTATATTTTGGCATAGATACATCTGCTATTGCTTTTCTAAAGTACTTGCCTGTTGAATCAATAATATTTTAAACTTGTATTAAACTTTCTTGCCTAAAATTAGCAATATGGCCTATGTGAACACTACTAACTGAGCATCTGAGATCATGCAAATACTGTAGGTTATTATTAATGTGATGGGCAAGTATTTTATTCACGTATAATGTTCCGTGTCACAATTATTGACGCACACTTTCCGGACTAAGCCTGCATGCCAACATCAGACTCTGCTTTTTAAGTGAGACCAATGCCGCTATTTTAGCTAGCACTGAGAACAAGCCCACTACTGATGACCAGAGCCCCATTGGGACGCCAGTTAAGACTGTCACTAGTTCCCTGTGCAGCCTGCGTTTCTTGATAACACAGACTGGTTGGTTAAAGAAAAAAGAAAGGATGAATACAACATTCTATGAAAAAATAAAAATAAGGAATTGGAAAGTGTGATGTTTGTATCTTCACGCTGTGGATCAATTCTCCAACACGTGTTGAGTTAATGCTCTGTGTAAGATTAATTAGGGGGTTTCATGTCTTTTATGCTCCCCTGCCTATAATTACCTGGTGCATACTTGTATATGGAGAAGGTTTATTATACCATTATACAGAAGATACCTCTTTTGTTTTTGTTTTTTACTCTGATGACTTCTAACTGGCTGTGGAGAAATTCATAGCAAACATTGCTTCCATATCATCCTCTGAATGCAAAATTAACTCAATAAACCAATGTGCAGATAAGAGTTAATTCCTCAATACATGAATGATATGTTACGTGCAGTTAATCTGTCTGGAAATCGATGGTTTAGTGTCAGTTTTGGATAATAACGGTGTAGAAAATTGTAACAATATGGACGACGGTAAATTTCTTTAAGGTTCAAAAGATCGCCTCGGTTCATTTTTAATTTAGATTATTGCTTTTGCCAGTGTTTTGATTGGAGGTAAGGTAATAACTTTCCAGGTAATGCAATTAACATTTAATGGGGGGGGGGTGGAGCTTAATATTTGAGAGAAGAGCAATTTTACATATGTTGATACAAAGATAAAAAAATTATTCACATTTCCTTCTTTGCACCACTATGGAGCTGTGCGTACAGATTTCCCCCCTCCCCCATGAAGTAAAACCGTAAAACAAAATAGAGAGAACCGTGTGGCGCCTCAGTGGTTGTTCCAGGGTAGTACCCAGTGTTTTGTGTCAAGGATGGATGGAGAGGTCTGCTGTTTCCATGGGCAGGAGATGTTCTGAACTTGTTGCTGAGTGGATAATGACTTTGTGATCATGCCACAGGGGCCGATGCTGATGGCAATACGAAAATTGCATTTCAGAGAGAGCTACAAACAACCGGCCATTTTCCCCTTGTGTATAATGCAATTTTTATGGTTTTATATAGCACAAGCTCAGAACTAGTAAATGCACATTATCATGTTTGTAGTTGCATTAGCAATTTGCTTATATTTCCTGTTCGCTAAATAAGTTGCAGGTGGCTCATTGAATCTCAGTATTAAGACTATATGTTATCCTCATGCTGCTTTTTCAGTTCTCACTGTAAAACATGTTTGTAGAGGGCATCCATTGTTCCTGGTGTCACGACTCGGCTTAAATTCACAGATTTGACCAAAGCTGTGTACACCATGCTAAACAAAGTAAATGCACGCATTGTGGTTTGCTGCTGTGGTTAAGGATCCCACTTCTGCCACCAAATATGAAGGATTTCCATGCTTAGACGGGAACATAGGACTAACTTCGCTGAAATCAAGAGATGCAGATGCAGATGCAAATGTGCTGTCTATTTACCGAAGGTGGGTGTAAAATGCTGCGTCCTGTTAAGTACTGTTTGACGGTTTAAAAGTAGTCAGCATGTCAATTCACTTGGCAGACTGATAAAACTGTGTTGCTTCATGGTATTTGTTGGGCGTTTATTTAGTCAGCCTTGTAATATTGATATTGAGTTTTTGTGAATGTTGTTTATGTTGGGAATGATTGACACACCCAATGATATGAAAAGACACAAGTACTGTGGAGTATATAACCAGGAAAAAACCCTATGGATAATTCTGTTTGATAGTGAAAGCGAATATTTAACCGTCAATGTGTTATGACCGAACATAAAGCAATATGATAATTATTATTTATTAATTAAAGCGATATAATTCATTATTAATCGGCAAGCAAGCAGTCAGCACGTCATTAAATTAATGATTTTAATCCCTTTTTTCACCCCATTTCCAGTTTAGTAAATCAGCTACTGAAGACATATAGTATAACATTCCGAATGCACTTAGGTATATGGCTATATGTCTAACCTCTAAGCTCACGCTGTCTTTGCACAAGCTTTGGGGGGGGTCAGTGACGCAAGAGACAGGTGGGTGTGCTAATGAGCACCGCGTCACAAGTCAATGACGGAAAAGCAATTAACAGTGGGTGTAAGTGTGCAGGGTGACAAAACTATTTCTGAGCTCTGACTTGAGGGAAAGGATAGCCCCAGGATGGGAGGCGTTAACGAGGAAGTGTTGGTGCTTCAGTCAGAATTACTATGGGAGTAATCTGTTACAAATACTTTTTGTATTTGTAAGAATTATAAATCCTAGTCTCCTGAATTCAAAACATCACCCAAGTTTGCATGTAAGATTTTATATACATCTTCATCTATGTCAATATCTATCTTTTTTATTTTATGTTGAGTATCTTTCTTCTTTCATCCTTTCTTTGCGTGTGTTTGGGGGGTGTATGGGTGATATTCTAAGCTCATTTTTCCTATGATGCTCAACAAAACGAAACAAACGGAACCTCTGCCTGTTATTACACAGATTATTTTGACCATGTTTTTCAGTGAGGTAAAAACACAGCTTTGAACGCTCCATGGCAACAAAAACTGGATTAAAAAGAGCATCAACATTCCCAAGTTACTGACCTGCAGGGATCAGCTGAACACTGCAATGACTAACATTTGGTGGACAAATGGTCTACAACTCAAGATTATTATTTATTTATCATTTATTGTTTTTATGTGGACACAAGTTGTTTGAGAATTAATTAAATACATAGTTAGGTTAATTTCAGGAGAAAAAGACTGCTCTGTAACAACGCTATTTACCACTACAAAAATATTAATTAAGTTATACTTTTTAAAAAGGGAATGGGGTCAGCTTATGTTCTTAGACAATTTAAATTCTCCACCAGTCCAAGGCACTGCTTATTTTATTTTTTTAATAATTTACTTGATCAGCTGTGGATAAGATTTTGGGCTGGTACCCAGGAGTCTGCAGGAGCAGTTGGTACTTAACCCGAAGAGCTTCAGAGAAATCCAGCTGAATGAATGCGAAGGGGTAATGTGAACTGTGTATGGGTATCTGACAAGCAAACGATCGCAAATAACAAATAACACAGGCCAAAACGTGCTTTACCAGCCTGGAACAGGTGAAAAGCCAACACTCAACATTTAATAGGAAAAACAAGCTACTTACAGTACCTTCACATGGCCTCCAACCGCACAGAAATGACTCTCATTTGACAGCAGTTATGTTTAAAACTGTTAGGTTCACATTTACTCAACCGGCTGATGCTTTTGTTTGAGGCTCCCCGAGACCCGAATTCTGTGTTCCATCGATTGATGTAATCCTGATATTCAGTCCACTTGGCTGGCAGGCAAAGTGACATAGAGGAATGCTAAATACAGACATTTTTATAGCCCTGCGTACAAGGGTTTCAACCCGCTCTGTGTCTCTGAAAATCAATATGCCATTTATCAGTTGTTTCAAGCAATTCAACTGAATTGATGTTGAGACGAATCAACCCTGTTTGCTCCTCAACGAAGCCTGAATGTTGTGCTAGTTTTCTTGTCTTTCTAGGGCTTAATACTATGTCTACTTGTAAGGGTTTAGGTGTTCAAACTAGCCACTGCGTATATCGTTAACATTTAAAAAACACTGAGGCAAGAATAACTTGCTCCAAGCACGTCAGACATGAGTCGGGTGGGCATTGAAATTCAATCGTAGTGTTGACGGTAACAAAAACGAGTGACGGTAAAATGAATTGATCAATTTGGGTGCAACATCTGCGCCAGACTGAATGAATATTGGACTTTACAGTGCACAGAAATAGGAACTTATCAGACAGTTTAACAATGGAGGCAACAATAAGTTGATCATATGTATGTCTCCATCTATGCTTCTGTTCAAAACAGAAATAAATAGCGAAGTTGGTCTCCGTCTATCGATTAATTATAGATCTATAGCTCAAAATGCATCTTTTTCCTGCTCATGTAAGCTGACCATAAAATGAGCACGTGTCATCCACTGCTGATGTGATATCTCAAGAGGTCGGCTGAACATTTTGCACTTTTGAGAGGGTGACGGGGATCTTGCACTGTCCCAGAGTGGGCGCCTTTCTGCATGGGCGGCTGGTATCCCACAATTCGGCGATCCTTTCTTCAAACCCGGCCTGAAGGCGCCGCTCCTCCCTGGGGTGGCCCGTAGTGAAGGCGAGCACCAGGAGGCCGGCAGCCACCAGGCTCCCGCCCGCGCAGGCCAGGGCGGCCCCGGCCAGCTGGCTAACATGGAGCCCTTGGTTGAAGCGCGTCGCCTGGCTGTCCACAAACAGCAACTCCCCCTCCCCGAAGGCCTCAATTCTGGATGGAACGGCGTAGCCAACGGTCAACACAATTAGCCCGATGGTCAGGATCAGGGCTCCGAACGTGAGAGAGACCTGTGGAGGAGATCCCCAGGTTGGCCATATGCAGGTCTAAACATTGAAACACCGGGTGACTCAGAAGTTTCCCTCACACATGACATCAGCCTGAGGGTGGTCATACCTTCCAGAGGACAGAGCTCCACCTACTCGGCGATCTCTTGATCTGAAAGTCTTCATCGCGTTCCCAGATGGATGCGGTGCACTCCTCGTAGAACTGGCGCAGGTAGGAGCGGACTCCGTAGTGCTGGTGGCCGCAGCTGACCACGCCCCGGGCTCTCTCAGCATCCCCCGACCCGCAGATGTCTGAGCAGGAAGCCATTCTTCATCCCTGCAACGCACACAGAACCGCGACCCGGACCAGGACCAGGACCCGGACCCGGACCCAACATGTGAGTGTGTTGTTCTCATACAGGCCACACGCCTTCGGGTCCGGCCACACCAGTCACCCCTGAGACTGCCATATTAAACGTTAGCATATTCACAATGCAGAAATTACTGTGCAAAAACTACCAACAAGACTTAGTTAAGGCTTACCGACTGACGTTTTTTTTATACAATTGCCATACATCTCAGGCAGCTTCACAGACTCAACGTTTAGATTAACTCTTGCTCCTGACATCTGTGTCCGCTCTACAGAAAGCCAAGACTGGTCTCTTTCAAGCGGAGGGGATGTGACAGTCAGACACGAAATCCACAAAAATAGATTGTGACCCGGGGACACGGCACCCTCCGAACTCCGCACCCCGTTGCCTGATCCTTCAATCAAAGTGTGAAAACAAATTCCTCTAATCCTGAGAGGTAACTGGCCACCCACACATGACTCATCAGCTAAATTCAGCTGCAGAGATTCGCTCTTCAGAGCCACTAATGCTTAAGGGACGACCGGGATACTTGTTGTTGTTTTCCACTTTCAGATTACCTGCTTCAGATTACTTACTGCTTGCTTAGATTAATTTACTGCTTACTTAGAATAACTTACTTACTTGAGTCGATACGTATGGATGTCGGGCTGGATCTAAACTTTTATGGTCACAAAAAGTGTGAGAACAACACCTCGCTATGTTTATTTGAACATATGTTAATGAGTTTGATTTAACTCCTGTATGCACGCCTGCATCTCAAGAGGATATACTTGAAGATCCAATTAACATATTCAGGAATATGGAAGGAATGTAAACGCATTGTTTTCTATTTCTGTTCAGTTGATTATAATGTTAGAGATTATTTAGTCCCATATAATCATACAAGTACCAATATAATAAAGACGTTTGTCCTTGAGGAATGAGGGATTCCAATATTAAATAGTTGTTAAGGAATTTAATTGATAAATATGTCCTAGCATATTAGGAAGAACTAAAAGTGGCGCTAGTTTTGCCTGGGGGCGAGTGCTACACTAAGGTAGGTGAAATATTAGTACTAATGTAGGCAAGATGAAAAGGGATTCATCCTAACAATCTTGCTTAGTTCTACTCGATATGCACATATATAATGAAATAATGGAATCTCCGTTGATATGTCACAGTTAAGAGCCTCTGAAACAGGGTCGTTTGGTTTGCGAATTAATAGCAGGCATGTAAATGTTTCAGTATTGCTTCCGAAATAGAATTGAATAATACCAAAAACGAAATCTCTAATTTTTGACAATGCATGACATGGTTGCTTTCCTGCCACCAGTGTAAAAGAACATAAAAACAGACACTAAAGTAAGTGAAAACTTAATAAAGAAAACAGACGCATGTCGAGTGATTGTTGATGTCCATAGCGATCCCTTAACGGTTATTCACGCAATGATGCGACGTTCAAAGAAAATGCTGTTCACGGTCCTCAATACCGCAAGACGATACTCCAAGAACGTAATGGATGACGCCAGACATATATCTGTCAAGAAACGTAAATTGTAATACACATCAATTGTATGTGAACTTATTTCAAATGATAAAAAGGCGCACAATACATTTTAACGACATGTACTCTCGATTACAAAACGATGGTAAAGCTAAATTAAATACAATCACATTTCAAGGCGACAATAAAAAATAATATGAATGACGTACATTTTGTTTTTTTTTATATTAATAAACAACATCGCTATCAAATTTAACCTGACAGACACGATACGAATGTGTGAATCTATCCCATTTCACACTAAAATAAACCAACCACAAATCGGTTTGACAGCCAACCTTCAATAGCCTTCTGTTTTTTTTGTAAAATAATTACCCAGATTCGCTCACTATGTATTCGAAACCTGTAATTTAATTTTTTTGTGTTGTTGAGAAAAACAATACCTGTCATACCCGGTCCGGAGAGTGATAACCGGCGGCTGCTCCTTCACTTAGTCCCCATCACTCTCAGCGTCTTCTCTCAAGCAAACATAAGTTAATTCGCGCATCCTGGTGCGCAGGCGCAAGCTCTCGGCGTTAAATGCAGGGTCAAGGGGGTGCAGGAACAAGCTGTCGCTCCTGTTCCACAGTCGGTGGTGCAGTCGTTGGACGGGGGGCTCGTGTCGTAGCTGTAATTCGTTGTCAGATAACGTTTAACGACATAAAAATGGGTGGTAAATGTAAAATATTAAAAGTATAAGCGAGTGCCCAGAACAACAATGAATCAATTGCAATTTCCCGTGTCTGTTTAATGTGAACGTTCAAAAAGCGTTTGATGTGTGTAATACGGAATACAAAGGCATTGAAATTTTTAACGAATACGGTTCATATTTTATACAACGTTATTTACATTTAGACAATGTTTAGACAACATGATTATATTATCTGCATATGATAACTTTCTTCTTTCAAAAATTGGTTTTATCGGCTCTCTTACTCTCAGATTACATCCTGAGGCAGTTGGCTCTTCCCTGCTGTAATGGACTAAACAAACTGGCAGAAGTAGGGCATCTGTGTTTAAAGCCTTGTGGATTTTAAATCTAGCTTTTACTATATAAGCTGGGCACTGCCTCTCATATATTTCACTCACGACCTTCACAAACCATATCAGCATTCATCAATTATAGAGACACAATTCTGGCAATACCAGTAGCTCCTCAGTATGTTGATATGCCTTGTTAATATTTCAGGGAGGGAGATAACAATGTGTAATTTAGTAATGCAAGGATTTATTTGTCACACAGTGGTCCACTTTGACTTAAATGGACTTTGGTCTTTCCTAAATGTTATAACTCCATTACTTGTGTTGAATTTAATATGCTCCTCCGAAAATATATTTATATTTCATTACGTCTTGAAGTTCAGGTCATGCGTACACTGTGAATAATGCAAAAACAACTCACCGAGAAAACAAGAATTCTAGAATCCATCTATTCCGATTAAACACTTGTTTTAAATCTTTTTGGTTTGGAAAGTTAAGACTCCCAGACGTCGTTGCACATGATGTGCTTTGATTAATGTGTCACTGTAGTGCAGCTGCAGAGGCAGGCGGAGGGGCTGTATGCAACCGAGTCTCAAGTGACCCTCTGAGATTGACAATCACCATTGTATCGTATCATAGGGGTCTGGTGATTCGACTGAAAATCAAACATAACTCTAAGTTTTTCTCCAATTCAGTTTGCTCTTGTGGGTTTTAGCTGTGAAAGCTAGCTGGCTTTCCATAGCCCATGGCGGGATTGCTGGCTGACTCCCGCGTTTCTTCAGAGCAGCTTTCGTTTTTACGATGGCTCATGACATTTAGACATTACCATGACCCCGATCCAATAAAGGGTTTGGCCTACACCTCCTATGATGCCAGTGTACCCCTGGATCTTTATGTAATTGTTTTGATGTTTTGAAAAAGTTATGAGTTGGCAACAATATAAATGGTGTGGCACAAATAACTTTGGTTATGGTTAATATGGTTAAAATATTTTCGTAGAAAGCAAACAAGTCGTAATACGTGTAGTTTGTGGCTGATGTTGTTCTACCTACAAATAAAGCTTTCACTCTATGCTAAACTAGACCCCTAACCCAGGTATAATATAAACAGCAGGGTAAATAAATCATAGCACCACTTGGATCAGTAAACAATAGTTTGTGGTACAGTAGAATATTGATTGAAAGAAACAATGCATCACACTGTCACCAATTTAAATGCTATACCATAACCTCTAAAAATTAAATTAGCCTGGAGACAGAAAATCGTCTAGTGGATTGTAATGATTTCATTACCTGCATTTATGGTTATCTTCCTTTGCTTTGTAGGCAAGTCAGAAGGTTAATGTTAACTTTGGATTCCATAGTTGTGTTTTTTTCCCCTCTCAATGCGTAATACGATGCCTGATAATCGGAGAGTTTGAAACATGGCGCGCTACGATAAAACGCACAGCCGCATGTCTTTCACGGCGAGCTTAAGTTGAGGCAGGGCAAATTAAAAGCTTGAGAGTTCAATCATGTGTGCATGTTCAACCTTTGACCTGTGTGGAATGGATGTTTAAAAATTCAATCCTTTGCCTTCTCCTCTTTCTTTTTTCCTGAGAGCTGGCTTTTTACTTTAGATCAAACACAGTCTTATGACCCGGTCAAATCATATATAGTTCCCTATGATCTCCCAATCTAGCGCACATTTTCTGATCAGATACTTATGTTCCCCGTGGCTGGGAATGCCAAATGTCCTGTCGTGTCAGCTGCAGCATCTGGCTGTTTGATGGAGCAAACGGCTGTACAGACCTTGTATCCTTATTGTGAGCAGTAGGTTTCCGTGCAGTACTCCACGACAGCAGCCTTAGGAAATACAGGGGCAAACTGCACCACCTCCACTGTAATCAACCATAAAAGGCTATTTTTAGGAGAGAGAAAAAAAATAATTCGATTGGCTCTTGTAGACTCTAATTTACATACTTCCCCACTAGCCCTATTATGCTAGTTTTTTTTCCTTTTGTTAACTGTCATCTTTAAACTGCTTCTTTTTACTTGTTCCCCTGAGAATTTTCTGATTGAAAGTGTGATTATGATGTACTCGTTTGTGTGTATGTTGATGAAAAATCGATTATCTTTTAATGACACCTGTTTTAATGACACCTGTTTTAATGACACCTGTTTTAATTCGGGGGTTATCGGCATTGTTATGAACTGGAGATGCTGTTAAATACTCTACTGATTCAGTGCTGGATATAAAGCCTGATTTTAACAAGCTTGTCAGGCAACATTTCCACTGTGTGTGTGTGTGTGTGTGTGTGTGTGTATGTTTGCATGTGCTGGTGTGCGGACATTCTCATTTTAACAATGTTTTCCTAGATAAATTGAATCCTGCCAAACCCGTTTTTAATTGTGTATCTATTTATGAACAATTTACCACTACCTGTATGATGTTTTTCTGAGAAGCCTCTGATCTCTCTCTCTCTTGCTCTACACCCCCCACACACACACCTCTACCCCACCCCCTTCTCTCTCTCTACACCCCACACACACACACCTCCACCCCACCCCCTTCTCTCTCTCTACACCCCCAAGCTGTGCTTGACAGAAGGAGGAATGATTTCCATGGTTACAAGCATCAAAAGGTCATTTTCAGGAAGCTCCTTCTGTGTGCTTAATGATAGTTGGATATTGGATAACTGAACTTCCCATGAAAGCAGATAAGAAGCAGACTTCATTACCATGCTAGGTGCTTTGTCATCTGCGGGTCCATTTAGACTCCCGCCATATTTATTCATACCTCCGACTAAATAGAAACGATATCGATATAATTTAAGCTTTACCCAGTGCAATACTTTTAGAATTAAATCAGGTGTTCTGTAAGACAAGAGACTGGTTCAACACGTACTTTCTCACATTTGCACTGTATTTGAGCTCGGTTGTGTAGTTTTATGACTTGACCACCGAATCTGAGATTCACCATTTGAAAACCCTCGGGGGGAATTATAATAAATAATGAATGGTATCCTTTAGCCTAATACAAATCATATTTTAGGGTGTGGTCAGAATTAACGTCAGATGTGGCTTGCGCAACAATTTAGTTCGAGAAAGAATGGGTACAGTTCTGTTTTGCTTTCTTTACAAAAAAACACGATGCATATGGTGAATATGTGATCCACCCTGCCGAACTCTGACACGAAACCCGCAGTGGATGCTTCTACGGGAGATGCACTGACTGAACCGCCTAGAATTAACACATTATTTAGGCAATATTGCGTTTAATGCTTTCAATGTTGCCACCTAGTGGACAATGCCCATCTTAATTTTTTACGATATTTTGCTTGTAATTACGACTTGCACTTGTTGCAAGTCATGTTACATTTTTGGAGGAAAACACTAGTGTAATCTAAATTCGTATAGGAGAGAATGAGCTTGCTTTCATAACTTATATCTTATACAGTCTGAATACATGGGTGCAGTAATCATGGCTCAAGTCATTTTTATTTTTTGTCTTGGCTATCGTCTTATGGGATGTGCATTTTAAGGCCTATCTATCTACTGGTGAGCAGCAGCAGTTAAAATAAAAGAGTTTTCTTAGCCACCCTTCACCGCTTACAGTTAAAATGTAAAACTATTAAAACGATCACTAAACCAAGTTACTATTACTCCAAAGGGTCATTCAAACCGCGTATTACAAAACTGTAACGAGAGAGACAAATAAATCATCAGCGATAAAAGTAGGACACTGACGACAATGTTATGATGTGTTGAGGCACGGACTTACGTAAACATACAAGAGCAGGGAGATGCAGAACTACAGTCAAGCGGCGTGTGTTCAGGGGGAGTGGGGAGGTAATAAGAAAAAATATATATTAGGCCTTAGCCTGGCCAGATGGCAAATTGAAACCACACAGTAAACTTAAACGAAGGACATAAGTCAATGGCATTCTCAGGACGGCTGTGTTAAATGAACGCTAATTAATCAAGACGGGGACTCGAAGAACTCAGGATTTTAATTATATGCCTTAAAGCACATCATAGTTTCCTGATGGCCGAGTTTCGCACCGGGATCACGAACCCCGCGGTCATCCGATACGGCTTGCAGCTGCCCCTCGTGCGAAAACGACTTCGTCGTTCGCCAGATGCAGCGATTTACTACGAACATCATGGGGTAAGAGTCACTCCAAGTCGGTCAGTTCAGGATAAATAGCCATTAATAATAATGACGCAGGACCTACCATCGATTCCAAAACAACAAGTGAGCCATCTAATTTACTATCAATTACTGCTACTTGCTTTTACAAGATTATATATATAAAAATATAAATATATAAAGGCATATTTTCATGATATGATTATGCCTTGATTTTCCGGATTAAGACCAAGTTAGTAAACTTTGAACATCTTTAATCAATTTTTGCTTTTTGTGCAGGACATGAGTAGAAAAAGAGTGTACAATCACAATTAATATGGACGAGACTATGACCCATTAATAGATCTGATTATGGCAGACGGGCTAATAACCATTTTCAGTTTTTCTGGGAATAGTGATTGAGTGCTTGACAAACCCCAGCACTCAATGTTCTCTCACTGTTCGGAAATTGCCCTGTTCGTCTCCTCGTTCAGAATAAATCAATGCCAAAATAAAACAAAACTGAATTTTGTTTTACTGAGGAGAAGAGCAGTACATTTATAAAACAGCAGTGTACTATAAATCTACAGCCTGCTGCTGCGATTACCACGATGATTGAGCCCGGGTCCCTTCTTTGCATTTGTTCTCTAGAATATGCCATCTTTTGACCCATTGCCACCCATTCGTTAGTCTGTCTGGGAATGATGTTTTATCTTGGGCCTAACCGGGGCAAAATTAGGTCTTACTGTGTTGGCGGGATGCGTGCCCACGCAGGGCCGGGGAAGCCACTCGGTCGGAGTTGATTCAGTCAAATTGTACTCCGACCGCGAAGACACATGGGACGCGCCTGCTTTGTTTGGTGATTTAAAGAGAGCTCCTTGAGGTTTTGTCAACTGCTTCCTTAAAAAAAAATACAAAGAACAAGGTGCTATACTTACGTTTCAACAAGGGGGTGGATGTAATATTTAGACGCGTGTAATTCAGAACAAGGAGAGTTTATGTGGAATGGCTTTGCAATGACAACTACATATATTTATCCCAATTTTGCATAGCACCAGTAGTTCTTGGGCATCTATTTTCATTAATGGCATACGAAAAACAGGTTTGAAGACGTGATCTTCTTAAACGTGGTCCCAGCGACAAACTTTTAATTTAGCACTAAAATGTACCTGTACTGTACATATGTGGTTTGTAGCCATCGACTCCATTAAAGCAAATAACCAAACAGGAGTGTGATCTTAGTATGCCTCAGTTTTCCTGCCGGGCACTTAGAATGGAGAAGGGAAAAGCCGTAATTTGGCGCGTGCTTCTTGTTCCCCACAGCAGTCTGGCCAGACGCCTTCGACGTGCCACAAGAGCGACTTCTAATGGAACTTTATTAATGCGAGACCTGGAGCCGCCTTTCAGGCCGCGTTTTCAGAAGCAGCGGCGCATTTTGAAGCCCTCATCAGGTGCCTTTGCTCGGTCCCGCGACATGAATGCCAATCAGCCTTTCGCGGAGAGCAAAGGACTGGGCGGATTCCTCGTCTCATCGGCGATTCCCGAACACAAACGCTTCAGACCGCGCGGGGGGGGGTTTACCCCAAACGGATTATTAACGTTTTATTAGCATTATTACCGGATCAATAGCCCCCGCTGTGTTGTACGTTTGGATCCTTGTAGCCACTTAGCTTTAAGCGCTAACTAGATATGGGGAAGCTGCGGTGGCATTCTACTTCCAGGAACGGCTTTGTACCTGGATTTATACTATCTGACACGTTCAGATAACGCTGCTGCCGTCCACTGGGAATGAACGCCACTGCGTTCTGCACAGCCATTGTTCTTAATCCATTGTTCTTCGAATGA
Organism: Hiodon tergisus; assembly: GCA_025775045.1. Lineage (NCBI taxonomy): Eukaryota > Metazoa > Chordata > Actinopteri > Hiodontiformes > Hiodontidae > Hiodon > Hiodon tergisus. The sequence goes on from JAOVYW010010553.1 coordinate 22,618, forward strand.
GATGTCTTCCTCATTACAAAGGTTACGTTTAATCCACATTATGGTACAACTATAGAATTGCTGGCAAATGGGGAAGGCAATGTTGATGTAAAATAAATTTTGCCACAGTTGGTACACCTCACTTGGTCAAATGATTTGTTTCGCAAGTTAACCATTATCAGTGTTGTAGCAGTAGAAGGTGGATTACTTAAGCTAAAAATGTTTTTCACAGAGTGTTCTGTGGGGGAATCACAGCTAGTCAACCTGGGTGTGGTTCTAATCTAATGGCTCTGGATGCGGTTCACCGCCCTGTTTGGACATCATAAATGTTGTTTTTAGAGTTGTAAATGGGCCCGAGGTCAGGGTTGGTAAGAAAGTCTGGAGTTATAGGTTATATATTACCACAGAGGATAGTCCTTGTAAACTGCATAGGGGTTGTCTGAAAAGTTCCCTCCTCGTTTTTTGTTTGAAAGTTCAATTGCTGATACAAAATATTAGATTGTCTTAAAAGTAGCAAAAACAACATTATCATACAGAGACCCTCTACTGTGGACCACTCATGTGATGAATGTGCTGCTGTAGTTTATTTCTGCCGAGGCTACATAATCTGGCACAACGCAAAATTGTTCTGTTCTCCCCCACCTTGCTTGAACTAGTTTCAGAACTTTCTCAGAACTTTTTCCTTCCTCCCTCCCTGGCATTGGAGAGATAAGCTGTGGCCAAGCCGAGGAGAATCGAGAGTGGGTCACCTCTGGGTCACCTGTGGGCCATCCCGGTCGGTGGCTGTCAGTCCGGCCTTCCACAAAGTGCTAAAGATGCTGAGCTATCAACTTTGTTACCCGATTTATACTATCTGACTACTGTCATGATATTTTAATGCTTAAGTTCTCTCCACTGCCTGGGCCATCAGGAATAAAGATTGGCTCTGTTGTTTTTTTTGTTGTTTTTTTTGATTCCCTCGGGAAAATGCAATCTGTTCACTGCTTGGGGACAGCTCAATTGTAAAAATGCGCTTTAACAAAAATAAATCAGATTGATCGAATGAGGATCGGGTGGTGCGGAGAGTTAGAAGTAAGCAAACGTCCGTACCTCACAGTGCCAGGGTCCTGGGTTCGAATCCGTGATCACTGCCTTGGGTTTCCTCCAGGTTCCTACCCACAGTCCAAAGACTTCCAGGTCTGGTGTATTGGTGATGTATTTAATTTACCCTGTGTTTTAGGGTGGGGTTGTGTCTGTTGAAGTGTCCCCTGCCCTACGATGGACTGGCGTTCCATCCCGCGAGCCCGGCCTTGCGCCCTGTCTGCTGGGTCAGGCTCTGGTGCTCTGTGAGAAGGACGTCCGAAAAACCCAAGTGTAGACCATATCAGAGTTCTTGAGAGACCTGGGGAGGACCAGAAGTCAGTTCCACATGTGCGCATGATCACATAATTGAAGCCTGATTTGACAGTATTAGTTTGAAAGACTGGTCGATCAAGGAATACAACACAACATTCTCAAGATCTAACCTCGGTCTAAGCAAATATTTATACCATGTCAAATATATATACCATGTCAAATTACGTTCTAAATAACACTTAATTTGTCACCATGTGTGCTTGAGGGCGTCCTTGCCTCATCACCATAATTAGATTTTCCACCGAGTCCCTGAGTGGTTTTTCTATGCACCAGTAAGAGCTATAGTGTGTAATATGTACGCTGACATCGGTGATAGATGGCTATATAAATCTGACTATGAGGTCTATAAATACATTTATAACGTGGGGGGGAACCATGTACCAATGGTACTGAACTCCATACTGTTCAATCTGTTGACTGTGAAGCCCCAGTCACTTTTGTTTTTTAAATGTGTGGAAATACAAAATAATATATATATATATATTTATTTATTTACCTATTTATTTATTTATTTAAAATGTCCTCTGTGTGACCGGTCATACCATTGCACCAGTGCAATTTGTAGAGTTATTATTTATTATAAATACTCTACATTTATCATTTAATTATTATATATAATTTCTCTTTTTACACGCGTTCTCAAAACCATAGCATCAGGCAGTTATGCCTGTCTGTACCATTGTCAGTCACAAGCAGCAGGGTTCTGATTGCAGCCCGTTTCTCCGGCAGACACTTGTGGCCATGCTTCCTTGTGGTGAATTTCAAAGGCGGCGCATTGCAAAGACCGGCAGTGGACACGGCCCAGCCTCCCGAAACCTGCAGTGCACCGGAACTGCTAATTAGTGTCAGATTTGGTCCCCCCCGGCATTTCATCGCATGCACGAAGGTCCACCCGCATTGACAAGCCGTAGCAGATGCTGGAGGCGGCAGGCGTGAGGAGTCGGGGAACAGGTGGGGAGTGGGGAGTGGAGGGTGGTGAAGATCTCGGGCTGCGGGGTATTTGCGTCGGGGCGCTGACGCCTCATCCAGCCAGCTCACAGCAGCGAGCCCAGTGCTCCTCTAATTTAGACTCCTGATTGATTCTTTTAAACCTTCCCTGGATAATAAGGCCTCTGCCCCTGCCCCTGCCCCCACAAACCTTGGTTCCAGCTGCCTTTACAGACTTGCACTATTGGAGTGGTTTTCTGCCCAATTGTGCCACCTGAGCAATTCCTTTATCAAGCCCTTTTTATCATGCTCTCTGACAGGAGGAGGAGTCATTTATGCCTTACTGTTGCAGATATGCCAACAGAAGTGCAGATTGCTTGCACATGCAGTACAAAAAATTGCATTATTACTCATGCTGCCTGTGAAAACATCCAAGCCCTTACTTTCTCTTTGGACCACAAGATGGCGGTACAACCAAAAAGAGTGTATTCCCTCCTCTTTAAAGTCCATCCTCCGGGGAATTGTCTGCAGTCCTGACTGCTGGGAGAAGTTAACGCTTTTGTTACTTAAGGGTAGGCTTGATTGTGGTCATGGAGTAGTGAATGGGAGTGGGGTCGCAGGGGTGAGTGGGGGGTATGGGCTGTCTATGAATGCTCAAAGTTACGAAAGTACAATTTAGCATTGCAAGCCAGAGCTGCCTGGAAACACCTGCGGCAGAAAATTGGAATGCGTCGGGATTTTAGAAATGTAGTCTAAAATGATGTCTTCCAACAGCCTTTTAACATAAATCTGATGTGAATCTTCTGGTATAATTGGTAGAATTGAAAGTCAGTAGATAATCAACGTATGTGTAATGAGCTGTGAGTTAAGAGTTGTCATGTCCTTGCTTGTTAGAGATATTTGAGAATTTAGGCTTTCTATGTTAGGCAGAAGTGTGTGTTACAAGTTAATCAAATTAGAGTATTGCTTTGTACTTGATTACTCATTCTGATTGGAAGTGTATGCATTATTGTGGTTTGAACTTCAGGCTTTTACCTTTGTCACCTGACTTTAAACGCCTCGTTTTGTCATGACCGTGAATGTCACCTGACTTTAAACGCCTCTTTCATTACCTTCTGTTTCCTTGTGTCCGCTAAAGTGTGCTTATTCTATAAGGATTCATGTTTTGTTATTTTACACTTTGATATTTAATGTTTAGCTAAAATCTGTGCTGTTTGGCTTTCGATTTGTTTGGCTGAGTTCGCGAGAATGGAGGGTACTGGGCTTACCGGTGACTGGCAGTGTGGTATTGCTGTATTAGGAAAGCAGGGAGTATTGATTTGCTTAAAAAAAAGACCCACGATTAGGTGAAGAAGTTTTTTCTGTGGAAAAGAAGACTGAATATAGAGTACCTAGTAAACAGCTATGTTGACCATCAGTGTCATCAATCTTGTTGTTAATCTTGATTTGTACATGTGTCAAACAATGTACTGGTGTATAAAAATGGCACTTTATTAAAAAAAATTTTATTTTTATTTTTTTAGCTTAAGGACCATGAAGCTGGTATAAGAACTAGGTGCATCTGGTAAGGCCAACCAGTGTGTTTACCAGTCCGTAATATATCGTATAAGCATACTCTCATAACCTTCACATCCATCACCTCAAGGGGATACATTCCTTTAACCCAGCAGTCTTGCTATGAAGTGTGGTTGGAAGGCAGTGAATGTCTTCCATGTTTAATTAATTAGCTATAAAATGACATTATCCATCCAATTCCTGAGAAACTATAAATTGGGATTAGTGACTCTCAGTAGCTACTCGAGCTACACCAGCCTTTATGAAGTGCTATTTGCAAATGTTAGTGTCTTCAACTTCAGTTTGTCTTTCTTTCCCCTGAACTGTACAAGACTAGCATTGCTCAGGGCTTATTGGTTGTGATTGGTTGTCAATCACTATTAGCAACAATGCAGGGATCCCCTGCGTGTTAGCCAACATGTCTGAATGCCTCTGATGGAAACTCTAGTGTGCATACTGGACTGCATGTGTGTGTCTAGATGTATGTGTTTGTGTGTGCATGTTCAACTGCATGTGTGTCTGTGAGCGTTTGCATGAGCATGCCGTTTATAGGATGGCTGGTATATGCCGGACATTGAGGAATGGCCTTTTCTGTGTGTTTTTTTGTTTTAATTGGTAATTGTGGGCTAGTTGCTTTATGTGTGGCCTAATTGGTTAATTTGAAAGAATGTGCCTGGGTGGGTAAGGAAATGCCAGTGGATTAGAATCTGGTCATTACTGTAATATTCCAGGGGACTGCTGAAGGCCAACTAAAGACTCAGAGATCAATGGCTCTACACGGGAGAAGATTCTAGCTCCACAGACAGCAAAAGAAAGACCTCCAGGCAGGGAAAGTAATATCGGACTGTCTAGCCAGCGAGGTATCATTAACTGAATTCTTTAATGTGCAATTACAAGGTTGACTATAGATATTTCATGGCATGTACTTCAAGATATCACTGTGTCCACTATCCACAGCTAACATGTACGTAAACATGAGACTGTATACACGGAACACAAGTGCACGTGCACAGAGGCTTAGGCAAGCTGTGTTTGTGGCAAAAAATTGAGTTTCAGCCAATCGTTTGACAACCACCAATGACCTTGCAATGTGAAGTATTCCCTCACGCGTTAAAGATGTAGTAATTGTGTAACCAGTAATCAGCTATGTGGGAACAGCAGAAAACCTGCACACGACACGTATTTTTAAAATGATTGCAATGTACGTGAATTCCCTGGAAACAACAAAAAACAGAATCCATGAGTTAAGTCTGGAGAACACCCAAGCAAATCAAAACCAGCACCCCTGACTTCTGGTACATAATATATCACAAACTGGTGCTGACACAGAGCCGGAGAGCAACTTTCTTTGTAGGTTCAGGCATGTGATCAATGTCTCTCTCCCACACACGCACAGCAGCCTGCCTCCAGACCAGGGGTGGGGTATAAAGGTTTTATAAGGTGCCATGATGTGAACTTTGTTGTGCTATGTTGTGAACAACACAGGTTTTTTTATTTTTTATTTTTATGTTTTCTTATATTTTTATGTGAATTCAAAAAAAAGAATCAACCGAATGCAGCTCTCCTTTTACATCAAGAAAGCTAAAATAAACTACTCTGAAAATACGTTGATATGTCTGAATAATACAAAAATGCGTAAGCTGTATGTTGACGCTGGCTGGCTGCGCTCACCGAATCTCACAAACAAACACGGGCATCTGACCAAGAAGCAGGTGAAGCTACTGCCAAACTAGTAACAAGCTTAGATTGGCTCAGCTGCCTTTAGAAAAGAAGCCTTAAGGAACTCGAAACTAAGCGAGCTGATACTGGAAAGTTGGTGGCATTGCTTGATGTTATAGCTTAAGTGAGACTATTTCAAATACCAGGCGACGTTTCTCCACTCCCCTATTGTCCAGTGTTGGTGATTGCGTGCACACTAAGGCCGCTTATTCATGTTATTAGCTGATAGGAGTGGAACCTGGTGTGGTCCTCTGCTGCAACAGCCTATCTGTGACAAGGGCCGAGGCGTTGTGCGTACCGGATGCGGTTCGGTTCGTCAGCATGCCTGCCACCGACAATCACGTCATACTCAGTCTCGATTTACGTCACTCATTTTGCCCACTCTAAAGTTCAGTTGGACAGTTACTGAATGTCTCCATGCCTGGTTTATATCGCAAGCCATGGTCACGTCACAGAAAAGTTTTTGGGGATTTAGTTTTTAAGCCATATCGCCTAGCCCTACTATGGGGTAATTGCGTGAACTGGGAATCGAACTGAGTTCATAACCAATTTTTTTCACCTTGGCTGCATTGTCACGGCTCTGATGTTAGAATTTTTTCCCGGATGTTAGTAAACACAGCATAAAACAGTTCATTTCTGTTAAACTGGCCCCAAAATTGAAATAAAAGACTGAACACTTCACAAAACTGCAATCGAATGGGAGACTGGTATTCCTAAACCACTTACAAAAATCTCAACACATTAAGGTAGGAAAACACGAACTGATTCGCTGAGATAATTTTTAAAGGCATCCTTTTCCAGTCGTGTCACCTTCAGGAGCTCCCGACGACACACAGGTGAATTCAGCATAATGGAGCCGCGTTAACCCTGACGTCACGTTATAATCTTTAACACCGGTTGTCCGAGCTCTTGCTTTGCTCTTCCTGCGT
>JAOVYW010010553.1:29220-39442 GCA_025775045.1 Hiodon tergisus
GGAGCCGCGTTAACCCTGACGTCACGTTATAATCTTTAACACCGGTTGTCCGAGCTCTTGCTTTGCTCTTCCTGCGTCCTGCGTTGAAAATGAGAGCTGACTAGCCCTGTGCGGATCGTCCGGACCGGGGAGGAACGGCAACAACGACCCAAGATTGGTCGCGAGAAATTATCAATGCGGCGTTGTAATGAAATCACCTTGATGAGGTTATGTGTAACGGTAATTAATTACCCTACCTCGGCACCTAGGAGTGGGGGAAGAAGGCTGCGGTTTCAGTGCCTTCCATTACGCAGCCCTGCCCAAGCTGGGGGTTGCTAGGACACTCTGAGGATAAGTTTTAAATTTCCTTTTTCATTTCACCCCCATGTTGCTATTCATAAGTGTGGCCAGTGCCCTTTTCCTTAGTTTCCGCACATTAAAATCATAGGACAGAAATAAATACCACTTTGTCTCCATGCTCCAGAGTTTTAGCCTTGTTCTTGATGATGTATTAGGTTGATGGATAGTCTATTAAGTAACGTGCTCATTGGCACACAAAAAAGGTAGTACAAGGAATTGTTTTGTGGGGTGCAGCAGCAATATATCCAAATGATTTAAACAAGCTGTGTGATGCGTACAGTTTTTGTATATGTTAAAACTGTGCAGAAATAGTGAGATGTCAGGGGCCCACACCCTTGAACCTGTGCTTCCATCTGTGACAACATTTTCCTGAAGTGCTTATTTAAATTTCCCAGACGGCTGTATTAAAAAGGTGAAGGGTTAAACTGTGAAAAGCCAGTTTTATTTCACAATGTTTTTTATTGAATGCTACTAAATTTAAAATGAAAACAATATACAATCTTTAGGCCTTGGGGAGTGTAGCTTAATACTGATACCTACTGATTAATAATAGCTTTTGGAAACCCGTCCCTCATAATGTGTAGTTGTGATCCGTGCCTGCAGAAAATAGACTCTGCGCAGCCTGTATGCCTCTGAAGTATAACTCAGATACACCACACTTGATGGACATGCAGGGTTAGGCTCCCCAGCACAAAGCGGTTTGTCAAGTGGGGCAGTGCATAGGTGTGTGTGTGTTAACCTCAGACACCAGCCCAGCGGATGGTCAGCGGATGTCACCGCACGCTGCGCGGGAGCGGTCGCAGAAGTTCAAAAGAGGCTTCCTCGGGAAGTGGAACCGTCCGCTTGGGCAGTGCGCGCACAGGCAAAGCATGGAAATTAAAACCCAGCGGAAATCGGAGAAGCCTCTGTTCGTGCCGGTAAACGCACTTCCAAAAAACGGCCGCGGGCGCTCCGCGGCTCGCCGCCATCTGCTCCTCTGCACGCTGTGCGGCACGCGGAGGCCTGCCCTGCAGCAAGCGGCAGCCCGTCCCGACATCTGCTGCCGCCGCCTGCCTCGTGGATCCCAGCCGCCCCCGGGGTTCTCTGCAGCCGACGCCACTCACCTGTGTCGCGCACCAGGAGCCTCGTTTCTCACCTGGCAAACGCTTCTTCCGCAGAGCGCCGCGCGGAGGGGGATACCTTATTAGATCCTTAGGAATGTAATCGAGTTTGAAGGTCGTTTTGACCCTGATTAATTATTTAATTGCATGTTATCTGTAGGTGAAAACATTTCAGTTACCTGCAGGGGGCTGTAGGAGTAGCTTTTTGGTTGGTAAAATATTATGCCCAGGTGTTATCAAAAAGTATATCACATAGTTTAATCTATATTGATTATTAATCCCCTTAAGCAAATGAGTCATATAGGTCCATGAAGTTTTGTACTAAGGAGGAATGAGTCTTTAAACCACTGCAGGTCCTAATTGGACAATTTTAGTGTCACCTTATTTTGCATGCAGTAAAAAGGTAAACATAAAACTTCAGTGAATTATATTTAATTTATTAACATTAATGTGCATTCCACCCCTTAAACTAATTCAGCTATGCAGGTAATTCCCTTGTTTTTTCCAACAATATGGAACCTAAACGAATGCTTTTTTTTTGTTGTTGTTGAGAAAATAGTACAGACTACTCCAACATGGTGAGCGTGCGTTTGATCTCTTCAGCAAATCAATAATGTATGGAACCCATAGAATCTCCGAGGGAACGCTCACATCCAATTGGAATCCTGACAGCTTTGCAGTGCTGAGGTTCCTGCCATGCCCGAGACTTCCAATTAAAGGCATCATTTAGAGGATCTCGGAGAGAACATTTGGTGTAACCTCAAAGTAGCTCCCCCCCGAGACCCTCTAACCTACTCCCCCGGATTTTATTGATCTCCAAGCAGATGTAAAAGACTATTGAGGTCATCATTCATTTTTTATAATCCCAAGAAATGTCAAATGGGTCCAAAGAGATGTGTAATGGCATACTCCTGATCATTTAAAAGCCAAGGTATGATTGTCAAGTACATGGGTACTTAATGTTAAAAGGGACTTAACCACTGAAACAGGGAAAACTGCACAGGAAGTATAGGTTCTCCAGCCACACATTGTTTATTCATTTATTTTTCAGTTTTTCAGTTGATCAAGCTGAACCCATAATGTGGCTTTAACCACATCTCAAACCGTCAGCAAAACGCTTAGGTACGCTTATACCCATCCCCCCCGTCTAAGTCGGATTTAAAACTTTGGTACCGGCATACTCATTTAAGTCTGACCCAACGGCACTTCCTGGATCTGCCCGACCGCTCATCGGAAAACGAATCTGGCCGAACCAGGGCTGCGTGAATTATTTTTCACTCAGTACATTTTGTTCCGGTATCAAAGAGTAATGATGAAGACATATGGGTTTTGCTACAGGACCGAGTTTAGGTTCCCAGTTGTCAGGTATAAGGTTGGTGCTGCTTCTAAAAACCCTGTGTTAACCACACAATAAACTAGCATTGACTTTTCCACCAATGGTCTCACAGTGTCACTCGATAAATTCATATTAATGCTGTGGTGTACTACCTTAGAGAAGGCACAATCGGTAGTCTGTCACGTCAGCTTTGAAAGTGGCTCTGGGTAAGAGCATCCACCAGAGTTCTAACTGGTCTCCAACCAGTTACCACACACTGTCCGGTTTTGCATCAGAGGAGGTGGAGAGGAAGTGATTATTAGCCAACTATGCTGGGGGTTGATTACACAGCCTGACTGAAAGCAGAAAATCCGCTATTGACCACAGTGGGTCCGGACCTCTCTTTTTTTCATCATCGGATCCTACAGTCTCCTACAGTATCATGTCCCCATTATCACGCACCTTCACTTTTCTGCTAGGTCTAGGGGGAAAACTGCCCCCTACTGGCACCTCAACACCACTTCTAGCACTGCTTAGATTTAGCTAACCAGCTAGCCCTTTCTCCCTTCTGCCATCGGAGATCGGTGTCACCTGATGCTGTGGCTGCTGGTTCCTTCACTGATCTTGAGATATGATTTTATTTGTACAAAGGGTTTAACAAGGGAAGGGCATTTTAGGAAAGTTAAGACATGCATATATAATACGTGTTTTCTGAAGCGTTGCGCTAACAGTCCTTCCCTGGTGAACGGACCACCGAATGTGGCTAATGGAGTGTTGTTTTTAACATGATAAAATATTCATTACACCACTGTGCCTCCAACCCCTTTGTATATTCAATATTTGCTTCTAATTGGCTGAACTTCATCCACTGGCCTCTCGTTGGGATAAATATTTAATCACAGAGGTCCCTCGACTTTAGTTGTGAACAGCGATTATTAGTTATTCACTTTGAGAGAGCGAACGGAGGGCGCCCCCTCACTACTGGTCAGTGGACCGCAGACAGCGTCTCCGGTGCGAAGAAGGAGAGCGGTGTGGGTCGTTTCCGCCGGGCCGCCACTGACTCCCAAAGGCAGCCGATCGGGGATGTGTGAGGAAACACAAAGGGGGTGTCGCGCTGTTCCTTTGAGTGTGTTCGGCAGAGCACAGGGGTCGGAGGCGGCCCGCCGCGAAATAGCCGCCTCACAACGGCGTTGAGGAACGTCTGGCAACCCTGAACATCGGCAGCACTGTAAGGCCAGGGAGCATGCCGTGACATGCTCTGCAAGGGCCATCTTTCAAAATAGCCTCCTCTTCCTATTCATGAAGTCTGAATGGAGACATGGAGGCCCACTGGTTATTATGCTCAGTGGCATGCAATGTGTGTGTGTGTGTGTGTCTGTGTGTGCATGCTTAAAGTAGGGAAAAAGCTTATAAATTTACATTAATTTCATTTCATTCAAGGCATTGCACTGAAAACCCTGGAATATGTAGGAGTGGATTCTGTAGTTTAAGGTGTAAATGTAATACATTTCTCACCTAAACAGATTTGTTTCAGGGGTGGAAAAAAAGGTGTTGACTGTCACTCTACTGTTAAGTCATAGTAAGTTGTTGATATAAGGTGTAATGGTTACATTAGCTAACTAAACAAGCTGTATTATATCTAGACAAAAATAACAGCAGAATATCAGTATTGCAACATTACATTTACTACTCTGACAAGCTTTTTAGTTGTTACTGTGTTCAAATAGGACAATTTGGTCCTGAATTTCTCCCAGTGAAGAGAAAGGCATTCACTTCTAAAATAAAGTATTTTCCATAAGTGGATGAATGACTTGTGTTGTGTAAAGTTGTGTTGAATTGCTGTTGTAGTTTAGCCATTGATTGGCCTGATTGATCTGGGATTCCTTCTGGTGGTAAGGATTAAATGCTTTGTGCATGTATGCACCTCCCAGGCTGAGGAATTCCATCGCAAAAATTCACCATTTGTGTTTACGCTGACATGCAATAGCGTGTGCCAGGAACACACGAGTTCTGCACGTAAATCCACACAATATATTTTCCTTACAGTGGCTTAATCTCTCATTTAAACCTCTGGAAAAAAAACCCCTGCTTAATTAATTGCACCTTGTCAATTGCTGTCTGCATATAATTACACTGCAGTTCTTACATTAAATATTGCACTCTAATTATTCAAGAAAGCTGCCAGAATTAAATAGAAACATATTGCTTTCACTTAAATCATGCTGTTAGTGAAGACATTATTCTTTAGCTTGTTCTGCAGCCAAGTTTCAATTTTTGAGAACCGTATGGTTCTCGTATAATATATCACTAACCTCCACTTCAAAAATATTTTTTTTTTTACCATACTAGAACAGATGCTGTAACTGAAGCCCATTCAACGTGACGTGACGTTGAAAGTCGTTAAACTGCTTCTTGTTTGAGGGTGCACCACAACTGCTATAAACGGATATTCATGTTAATATTTATTCAAATTAGCAAAAAGATTTTTTAAAATTTATTATTCTGCTGGACAGGAGTTACAATAACTTACAAATATCAAATCCCGCAGTCACACAGTGAGCAATAAACTGGTCATTCGTCATACTCCTAAATTAGCGTTCGCTTTGTTTTTTACCTTGTCTTCGGTAGTGGTTTCGTTAAAGATTGTGAACTTTGAGATAACCGTTTTTATAATCACTTAAATCAAGTTTTAAATCAAGTTGGTGGGCGGGGAAGTGGAACGCATTCATGCCCTGATCCGTGTCTCAAAAACAGAGCCATGAGATCTTGGGGGAATATTTGACAAGACCACAAGACCAAGGCTGGCAACTCCCGTCCCTGCAGCCTGCGGTATTTTCTGGTTTTCAGGCTACCTCTCAATTAGCGTCTGATTTACCCCCGGGAATGCCAGGTGAGATCTAATCTCTAATCCATATAGAGGTTTAAATGACAGGGTAGCGGTGAGCCGGGAGGAAACTGTCGTGGGCCTCAGCATTGCTAGTGACTGAGAGAGAGGGATCGCGGTGAAATGGGGAATTGTGTGTAGGAACTGTCGGCGGTGAACAGCCGAGTTGCCAGTGGTTTGACTGACAGTGGGGCCTGGGGGTAAAGCTTGGAGGGGTGAGCGGTGATTTACCAACACGGTGTTATGCAGTATGGGACTACCTGCTAAGATAAAAATGCTATGACAGGCCTGAGCCCATAGTGTGCAAGTTTGGCACTCTGGAGAAGGAGTTAAATTGCATGCTGACCTTGGTGTGGGGATTGGTGGGGGAATTGGACAACAAAGTTAGTTTTTAAGCAGTGATTCATTCAATAACGATACACACCTTCTCTGCTCTTACCGGGACTCGTGGTCTGCTTTGCACGCCCGGCCGGGTGAATTACCAACCGCAGTTAAAGGGACACTGACACTGAGACCCGCGAGGACAGGTACTGCCTACCCCTGCAACAGACTGTTCCCCAAGGCTGATGTCTGAGTGGAAAAAGAAAAAACCCGGGGTCCTCATCAGCGTGGATCAGCGTGTCTCACAAATCACTGATATTAAAGAGGGAAAATGCCAGTTCTCCCCCAGGAGTGAGGCGGGAGACGCTGCAATACAGTACAGTGGCCCATTCACGATCCTGATTTATCGTCTCCGTCTGAACAGTGCATCTTTGTACCGATCCTGTGGCTGTGTGAGATGAAGTTGTATAACTTCTCTTTGATTGGCCCTGGGCCCGCTTTTTAACGTCCTACAGATTTTCCCAGTTTTAAAAATGTTTTCCTTAAGATTTAGGTCATCATTAAAATCGAGACATTACTAAAGCCAAAAAAAAAAAAAATCTTATTATATCTTTTAAAATGGACTAGAGTCTTTTTATAACTCGAAGATTAATAGATCGAGTAAATTATTAATCTGTTCCATACATACTCTTGATGAAGTAGAAATCTGAAAGCTCTGTGAGAAGTTGTATTTAATGTTATTAATTTTCCGTGACTAATGGCAACACAATCTAGCTATCAGTCTAAGTATTGATAAATCCCTTCACACTCAATCCTCTCCAATAATAAGTTAGTTAAAACATATTTTTTGACCAATATGATTTAAAAAACCCCATTAAAAAACAGACCTTGGTGTTGGCCTCAAATGTAAGGCTTCTATAAGTATTGATATTCTCACTTCTGCAGACCGTATACCATTATGCAAATGGAGTACAACCTGGATTTGGTTTCAGGTGACATCTATTTTTCATTTAGGATATATATTTTCCTAAAATATATTAGTTCTTTTCTTCCATATTATAGCTAATACCAGTCCATAATTTTGTATGTTTGTTTTTTTTTTAGAAAAGGAAAGATTTTTTTTTTATTAAGGTTTTGTGTGTGTGTTTTAAATGAATGCATATCCTATTTAACATTTATTTCTGTCTGGATTTTATGTTTAGCATTTATCATGTTCAATGGGAGGAAAATAGTCTAAAGTCAGTGCCATGTCATCCTGCTCCTTAGACGTTGTACCAGAGCACGCGGTACCGACCCGTTGTATCGGACTGCTGTGATTAAGTTGTAATAGGTTTTGTGTTTATTTAAATGGTATTTCCATCGAGTCGTAATAAAAGAAGAAGTAAGACACTGTAGCAGTAAATAAGCCTCCTGTTTGCTGATTTATGGGCCATTAGGAGCAGAAAGGCACTTTACTGCACTCGTATAATGGGGCCGTTTCTGGAATCACGCTGCTCTGATATTACGTTCACTGAGGTAATAAGCCTTCCCTGCCATGGGTTAGACGCAAGCTTTAGAGAATTCAATAGCCAGAGGTGCTGTTTGTGGCCGACCACAATATACTGAGAATATAAAGCAAACAGCCATTTTTAGAGAACTCTTAAACAATCCCCTGGAGGGAGTGATTAACATTTTCACATTGTGAGTTCGCCAGTCACAGCAGTTTAGCAAAGGTATAGATAACCTTTTCAGGTGCCACCAACTTGGTTGGAGGGCGACTACAGAGAGGTATTTCTTTTGGGGTGGCAGACAAGCGCTGCTACCCTAAGAGTTGTTGTAATTGAAATGATTTATTCTCGCTCATGACCATGGACCGCGGTTATCGGATTTTTCTCTGCTGAGTTTCACTGTGTGTTTTTTTTTTTTTTTTCTTGATTCTTGGATGGGGAACGGCGATCGTGACGATGCATCTCAGGTCCTCGCTACGTGTGAGGAATTATGACCGGTCTCCTACAGTCCCGTCACCTTTAAGCCCGTCTCTTTCACACTCCGCAGGATACCCAGCACCGAGAGAGTTCCAGTGCCGATTGGCGGAGAGGGCTCCTGACTCTGCTCAGACTCATCATTAATGATGAGTCTCAGTCAACAAATGACTCGGTCTGTGCTTGGGTGATGGTTTTTACCGTCTGAGCCTCCGGGGGCCGGGCATTGGAGGCATTTCACATTTTAGCAATCCGAGTGAATTATCAGGTGGTTTTAATAGAAATAATCTTTATTGGCAAGTTCTGTTGTGTTGTTGACCATTTTTACTTTTTTGGAGCAGGTCGATACTGATACAAAAAAAAAAAAAAACATAGTAGAGATGATTATATGTAACGATATTTGAGATGCCAGTAAGTTATTACTACTGTGTCCTTGGTTTTTGGGGTGTTGCCGTGCATCTTTAATGGTGAAAAAAAATCCCATTTTGTCGGGACGGCTGAATAACCGAGAATAAGGAATAGACCTTGGGAAGAAGGCAGTGGGTCTGTCCCCTGAGCTCCGCTAATTAGAGGGACTGGGGCGGGTGTCTCTGGTTGTGTCTGGATACCGAAACCCCCTGGGAGCTCACGCTGTCATCTATTCTCCAGGTTGTGTTTGCATCTATTCAGTTTCTCTGAAGGTAGCCTATTTCTCAGTAGGTATCTGTTTACTTGACTTAGTCCATAATAACTGGATGGCAATTAGAAGATTAGTATTTTCCGATACACTAAGGTTGGCCCATTTCGAGGGTAAATCTGATTTTGTTTATATGACAGGATAAGCTAAAATCTGAAAATCACATGGAGCAAATTAGCAAAAAGCTACAGCACCTCCCATGCTGTGGTTTCTCCGCTCAAACAGTGACTTTTTTGTTAGCATAGTCTGTTCCTTAAAATCAATAACCTTGTTTGCACTTACTAATCACCCACCACCATTACTATTCAGGTGCAGCCATGAAAACTGGTCTCCACAGTCAGGATATAACAGTAAAATAAATCAATCAAACCAAATAAAAATCTGGAAATTAAAGAGCGTCATGGATGCAAATGACCTTTATCCCCACTGGTCCATGGCAGCCTATAGGCAGCCGTGGCTCTGTAATTGTAAAATCTGTCTGAAGCACGAAGAAGAACGAAATAAAGAAAAGGAACTTAAGGTCATTTCTGTCCAGAAAGAGTGCCACAAGGCAAACCTGACAAATTGAGGAGAGCGTTTGCCCTTCAAGTTTGCCGTTTGCTGGAGGCCCTCCACAGCTTAAGATCTCATCTGAGGCAAAAGGAAGAGAAATAAAATCTTTTTTTTTTTGGGGATGGGGAGTATTTTAATCAGTGTTACAACAAGCGAGGTTTATTTTATTATTTTGAGACAGGAGAAATCAATGGTTTGGTCTCCAGGGAAAAATAAAAGCAGGCAATTATTCTTGAATGTTCTAACAATCTTGTTTCCATATCTTCATAAGTGGCTTACTGAGAGATCATGGGATTTTTCTTATGAATATTAATAATACTTCATAATCATAGAAGTTCAGATTGGGGTGGGGGGGTCGATTTTTAAACGAAGCTGGTAATGCCTTTCCTCACATTATTAAGAATTATTAAAATATTGTTGATCATTTTGGGAATGTAAGGAATTAATTACTTTGATTTTATTTTTGCTATATGTAGGGAAAACGTACAAATTACCAAAGTGAATTATAAAAAACATATTTTAATGAAGAAACGCACAGATTATAATCCCAGACAGTGTTTCTTGCAGGGACGATATCCCCCCACACATTACAGTAAGAGCATGCCGCTTTGTTTCTGACCATGCGATTCTTTGGAGAAATATTATAGGCTTAATATTATAAGCTTCAAATACAGAAATAAATAGATTTTTTTTTAACTTTCAGTACAGTATGAACAGCGCCTTTACAATTTCAGTACAGTCTGAACAGCGCCTGTACACTTTCAGTACAGTCTGAATAATGCTGGTACACTTTCAGTAAAGTCTGAATAATGCCGGTACACTTTCAGTAAAGTCTGAACAGCGCCTGTACACTTTCAGTACAGTCTGAATAATGCCGGTACACTTTCAATAAAGTCTGAACAGCGCTTGTACACTTTCAGTACAGTCTGAACAGCGCCTGTACACTTTCAGTAAAGTCTGAACAGCGCCTGTACACTTTCAGTACAGTCTGAACAGCGCCTGTACACTTTCAGTAAAGTCTGAACAGCGCCTGTACACTTTCAGTACAGTCTGAACAGCGCCTGTACACTTTCA